>CAUYLG010020943.1:0-81697 GCA_963573385.1 Cacajao melanocephalus | reverse complement strand
CAAAAGTCACTCTGGTGACCTATGTGGCTCCTCTGCCCAGAGTCTCCCAGTTTGTGGGCAACAGAAATTCGTCTGAAATTGCGGTGTCCACTCGCTCTCTTGCACTTTCACTGGGAGCTACAATCCTGAGCTGTTGTTAATCGGCCATCTTGGATCTCTCCGCCCGGTGATGAAATTTTTTTCTGTTTCTTAGTTTTCCTTTGGCGGACACCTCTTCCCCACAGAGCTGGACCCTCCTGGGTTCAGCTGTGCTTACTGTGAAACTCTCAGTCCTCAGCACTTCCAATTGCTGTTCTCCTTGTGGGGATGGGACCAGCCGAGCCTGACTCCAAGGGCACCCCGTCCCTTATACTCCGCACCAAGAAGCGCCATGCTGGCCAAAAAAGTCGCGCTGGCAACCCGTGTGGCTCCTCCGCCGGGAATCTCCCAGTCTGTGGGCAACAAAAATCCATCTGAAAGTGCGGCGTCCACTCTCTGTCTGCGCTTTCACTGGGAGCTACAATCCTGAGCTGTTCTTAATCGGCCATCTTGGATCTCTCTGTCCTGAATGAAATATTTTTAAAAGATACATTGCTTCCTATCAACATATATATTTCTATTTTTTCCTACTATAAAATAATTGATGAGAATATTTCATAAATATAATTTCAAAGATTTAAAAGACTATTTTTGGTAAGTATCTAACAAAGGCATTTCAGTTGTTAAGTGTTAGTCTACTGTATTGTAAGAATAATTCTTAATATTCTGCAATTGATGATTTGGCATCTTGGAAATCATAGGGCAAATTAACAGCTAAAGTAGTTTATGTTCATACCATCTTGTGTTTTCATAGGTGCAGAAAAATCATATTAAAAATCTTCTAGTCACAAACCCCAACATCTGTATTTTGCTTTCTGTCCAAAAGGAGATATTTCCACCTAACAACTTCCTGCCACTGTAGAAATAAAGGCTCTCGTCCATACCTTCCCCTCACTCCTTTCTCTCTATCAACCCTGTTGCTTGCCCATGTGGCCCCACAGGATGGTGTGCCTTCTCTTTTGGGTACTATAAGTAATAAACTCTTCCTTTCAATGACATCGAATTCTCTGTGTCATCACTCAGGCATTTACAAAGTGAATTCCAGGTACATTTAAAACAGTTATTTAAGAAATACAATTTTAAATGATTCAGTTGTAAGCTATTTCACCTTTTTGATATACCTGCATATATACATACACATACACCTACCTGAAATCATTTTAACTAGAGACTTCTAGAAGCTTAGTTTGAAATTAGCAAGAAAGTCTTTAACTCATACTTACCTGAAATAATGCAAGCTCTTTACATCAAAGAATTAGAAATATTTTGATTAAAATTAGACTAACATATTTTATGATTTCAGGAATTAAGAGTGAAGTTCTACCATGTCTATAAATCATATGAGAGGTCTTCTTTAGTCCCAGTCACTTCTGATTCTGACATAATAATCAGGACCAGAAGGACCTACAAATAAGAAATGGGTTCTTGGCCAAGCACAGTGGCTCACGCCTGTAATCTCAGCACATTGGGAGGACGAGGCATCAGATCATGAGGTCAGCAGTTTGAGACAAGCCTGGCCAACATAGTAAAACCCCATATCTACTAGAAATGCAATAATTAGCACGGCGTGGTAGTGGGTGCCTGTAGTCCCAGCTACTTGGGAGGAAGAGGCAGAAGTATTGCTTGAACCTGGGAGGCAGAGCTTGCAGTGAGCTGAGACCGTGCCACTGCACCCAGTCTTGTTCTGCCTGGGTGACAGAGTAAGACTCCATCTCAAAAAAAAAAAAAAGGTATTTTTTGTCTTTCAGGCAAAATTGCCCCATATTTTTCCTAAACATAGAATCACTAAAATATCCTCAGGCTCTTGGGAAGGAGAACGTTATGGCTGACTATGCAAAGACAAAGATAGCCACCTGGAAACACACCTTACAACCAAAAAGCACACCAGCAATATTATTACCTCTCTTTGCTTAAGATCTATTGCCATAAACCATGGTTTTAAGTTCTTAGTTTCTGAAAGCTGAAACAACACTGAAATCTTCAGTGGATTTGATGTAAAAAAGACTAGTGCAGTCATTTTATGGAAAAATAAATGCCTTGTTGTTATGGCTAGTGGAGAATCATCTAAAATAGTGACATGATGGGTTTCACCACTGTAGCATCAAATTCAACCCTCACATTAATAACACAAAACCACGAGCCGATATTGAGTGTTAAGGGTGTCCTTTCATGTTCCCTCATGAAGATGAGGATTAACTGTGGCTTCCCAACCATTTACAGGATAATCTTGTCTTTAACTTCAAAAGGGATGCTAAATGTGATAAAGCCAGATAGCATAGCACTCTTATTTGCAATGTTATCTACTTTGGTGCATACACGCAGCTGATGCACTTATGCCGTCAGGAGACTTTAATAGGTCACACTATCAGAAAAAAAGATGGAATTTCAAAGGCTGTGCTGGGGCCTGCTAAGTGTAATCCAATACAGTAGGTCTGATCCTGTCAAGTACATAAGACACTCTGGAAGTTGTCAGGCAGTTTGAAGAGTCCCCTGAGCTCCCTTGCTATCGGTGCTGTGTGATTGTAAGGCCAACAAAACAATGGCATCCAGTCAAGTAGCACCGAGAAGGCACCAACAATACTGTCAACAAAATAAGGCATTTCTTTCAACTCCAAAGACTGAGAGAATCAGTGCAGTGGCACTCACCTATAATCCCAGCACTTTGGGAGGCTAAGGAAGGAAGAGTCCTTGAGGCTAGCCAAAACAAAATGAGACCCTGTCTCTACAAAAATAAAAAATAGCCAGGCATGGTGGCACACACATGTAGTCCCAGCTGCTGCAGAGGCTGAGGCAGGGAGATCACTTGAGCCTAGGAGTTTAAGACTGCAATGAGCTATGATCAGGCCACTGCACTTCGACATGGGTGACAGAATGAGGTCCTGTCTCTAAAAAAAAAAAACAAAAACAAAAATGAGAGGTGCTGTTAAATGAATCTCCCAATTAGCTATTTGAAAAACAACTGCTTATTTGAATTAATTTAATTTTCTTTCTTTTTTAAAACAAATTTGTAAGTACTTCTACTTATCAGGAAAAAATGTCCTTTTGAATGTCATTAATACCTGAGTCCTGACTTAGAGAAAGTGAAACGCTTTCCTCTCAGTTTCTTCGATGTGGTAGATACAATTCTAAGTTCATAAATTCAATTTGCAAGAAATAGGACTTATTTTCTTAAATCATGTAATTACCAAACCCAAGGGGCTGACTTGTTGAGGTTGATGGGAAATTTCGCTTTGGGTCATTGAAGGTTTCCCGCCCCACAGCCTTGTCAAGGGTTATGCCAAGGTTTCATGTTTGTTCCAGAGAGACTCCTCTGGTCATGGGGCTTTATGCCTATGCTTGGAATCATGATGTCTGTTGGCTTAGCTCCCATGGATCCTTAAAGTTTGGATTACCACTCTTTTGGTGTCTTAAAAGAGATGTGGGCATTTTTTTGTGGTGTGGGGTCTGGGATGTGCATGTCATAGGCTTCAAAGTCCTCCCCCATTCCCCAGGACACCACCAGAGAATAGGAAGAAGGCACCTGCTTCACCAGGAACCCAGGCTTCTTTATCTTCAATTCTGCTCAGAAGTTACCGTTTCCTCCTCAGATCCAGTTTTATCAGTCACCAAGTCAAATTGTTCTCAAGGCCAAATAATTAAATTGCTGAGTGAAGTGGGCAGGCAGAGACTGTCCTTGTTTCTTATGAAAGGAAAATTGTCTTAGCCAGTGTGGGGTGAGCCAGTCCTCTCATGACAGGGATGTGTGCCCAGTGTGGCTCAAGTGCTGATATCTGTAAGAGATTTCAGAAGCAGATTGTTGTGTGAAATTTACCATTCTAAATACCAAAAGTTTAGTTTTAAAATAAATTGATTGATTGGCTTTTAGGACTATCTGCAAACTGTCCAGGTCTAAAATGGCCTCTGCCCAGGATACTTAGGTTTACCTTTTCAATTAAGCAGAGATTTTTATTGTTTGTTTGTTTTGGAAATGAAAGAGAGAAGAAAGTATTTTTCCAACACATTCTGCCTTCCACTCAATGACAAATCCCCTCCACTACAAATTCATTCCTGTCCCTCAGTATGACATGCCAGAGCCTGAAACTGTTGTATGGAGGAATGGATAAGGGGGAAATATGAGAAAAGCAACTCTGACAGCAGAAATGCGTCTGTCACACTCTTGATGACAGCACCACCCCGCTTTGATTCAGAAATGCAACTTTGGAGTAATGTTCTGTTTCTTTATTTTTATCTGGAGTTGTATTTTACTTTACAGCTATGCTTCTGCCGGTTTTCTCTTAGGGCTCCCTCTTCTTACTTTTTGCCATTCTTCCCTGCCCTATACCCTCATGAGCTCATACTGCACCAATTTTTTAGTGAATTGAAGTCTTAGAATTGAAACTACTCACAAAGAGAGGTTTGGGTCTACAATCCAAATGTGAGTTCATGATGTTTGCCTTGAGGGCTTGGCCATTTTCTCTTTTTCCTCATTGCAGTTCCAGTGCAGGGCCTTTTTTGTTGAATGAATAGATTCTGCCACTATTCAGGCTAACATGATTGGAATGTCAGGATGAGCCCATGGAGGTTCACGATTTCATGCAGCCCTTCAGACGCATCTTTGCAATGTCTGTCTTCCTCAGTTCATATAAATCCAATTTCTTGAGGGGAGTCTTTTTAGTGAAAGGCTACATTTCCTAAAATCCAGCTGGGGCTATGACTCTCTCCCTATAGCAGCTGAACTCTAATTGCTGAACGTAAACAAACATCATCTGGAACAGGCCACCTTATGACACTGGATGCTATTCATTTTCAAGACTACCAAGGTCATTTATTACTAATGGCAGGAGTCTGTAGTTGGCTGGAGTTAGCAGAGTCATGTTTCTATACAAGCTGCATTTCAAACTGGCTGCATGCATCTGGGAAAATGAACAGTCTAAACTTATGGCTCTGAAACCTCTATCCAATTTCCATGACCTTGTCTTTGCACGAAGTCTTCACATGTCACAGTATCATTCATTTGTTATCTACATAACCAATTTACATGCAGCTGTGCATTAGTGACATGCTGCTATTTATATTTTTATATGTCTATGACATACATTTTCAGGGTATAAGTGGGGTCCCTTTGGGAAGCTTGAAGCATTAAAAGCCATAAGCACAGAAATTTGACATTTTTGAATGTGTAGAAATAATCACTGAAGCATAGGAAGGGTCACGCCATTCTAACCCTTGTGTTGACAGTGAGAGCGGGCTAGAGTGTCTGTGGAACCCAAAGAGGAAAATGATCTGTTTGTTGGGCCCCTGAATTTCTTCCTTTGCAGAAGTCAGGGATAACTGGCACAAATTTACACATCAGCCCTACATATACATACATGGTGATATGATTTGTTTTTTGGATTAGAAGAAATTTAAGGAAACATATGGCACAGAATTCAGTATTCTGGCAGCTCAGTCTTCACCTGGACCCACTCTAATCTCATATCTAAATTTTTAGTATTTACATTTTTATTTTCTATGCTTCTTAGACCAAAACCTCTTAATGTGTATGCTAGATCTCATAACAAGTTACTGATTTATTTCCCTTTGTAGCTCTAGATGATATTTTCTAGGGACTTGTACCATGTACCAGATACCATTTTAAGTGCTTTACATGTACTTCCTTCTTTGATCCTCCAAAAACGCTGTGAGTTATGTATGATGGCTCTAGTTTATAGTTGAAAAACTTGAGGCAGAAAGTTTTTCAACTATAAAAAGTTTATATAGTTTTCAGGTTGTGTTTTTCCCAAGGTCTCACAGCCAGTGAGACCCAAGATTCAAAGCCAGCAGCCTGATTTCAGATCCCATTCTTATAAATACCCAATTTATGTCTCTGACTTGATACATGGAAATAGTACTAGTTGTTGCCTCAATAGACATAATTGGGCACTGTCTAGTTCCCATTGCTGGAGTCAAGGTGCAGATGGCTAGGAGGTCAGTCATGAAGTACTTGGTCAAGGTAGGTTCCAAGGCCAGTCCTCAGTTAAAAGGAAATGTTTTTCTAGTGAGATGGGAAAAAAAATCAAGATCTGACTGTCAATATGTATCACAGTCCAAGACAGAGGATAGTGGTCAGTGTTAGTCATGTGGTCATTCAACATAAGTGGTCATTTCTTCCCTCCAAAGTCTCCTCTTCAGCTCTAGGCTTGGTACATTACATGGATCATCTCTTTCATCCCTGTGCCTGAGCACTGTGTTAGATCTGATGAGTTAGTGCAATTGATAAACATAATTTTAGAAAAGGGATTTGATCTAGCACTTTGTGAGACCAAGGCAAGAGGATTGCTTGAAACCGGGAATTTAAGACCAGCCTAGGCAGCACAGCAAAACCCCAACTCTATTAAAAAGAAAAGAAAGGAGATTTGAACCAATGACATAGATAAATAATGAAAATGGCATTAAGAGGGTGGCTGGAATGTGACTCACAAGGATGAGACAGACTGACCGCAAGAAACACAGCAGGTAACTAGACAGACATAGCATGATTAGCAAATAACTCTGCAAGTAAGAAAAAAGGCCTATGCAAACTGCTGGTTTCCAAAGCTAATTTCTGTCCTTTTTGGCCATGAGGAGAGTAACAGAAACAAAGTAGGGAGGGCCAAGAAACCATCAAAAGATCTGGTCAAACCAAAGCCAGACTTAGAATCTTCATGCATCTGCTTTTTCTCCAGAGTACATTCCTCCTGGCTCTTTCCCATCCTCTAGAGGGGCTCCATCTGATGCCCAGTCTATGAGTTATCTCTGTTTGTCTTTTTCATGGCAATACTGCTTCTTTTCTCTTGTCTAAGGTTACACAAATGTATACTATATACCCCTTTATGCCCATTTATTTGTTTATTACTTGTCTCCCAGATTCAAACACAAACTGTATGAAGTTAGCAATCATTTCTGAGTTTTTCAGATTGCATACTCAAGGACTGTTCATAAGTAAGCATTGAACAAATGAATGAATGAACAGGGCTCAGGCACAGGGATAAAAGAGATGAGCTATGTAATATACTGAGCCTAGAGCTGGGGAGACTTTGGAGGGAAGAAATGATCACTTATGTTGAATGACCACATGACTATTATTTAGCACTGATAAGCTATCTAAGCTCCCTGGTACTAAATATTATATGAGTATAATGAAGACAGAAAGACAGACACATCTGCAATGGCCTTTTCACAATGTCATCACTGGGAGGAGCTTCATTCCCGACATAAGCTATTTGGAAGTTCTGCTTACTAGTGTGCTAATATAGAATATTCACCTGAATGGATGTATATTGAACTAGTATTTTCAGTAAACCATCCCTGAAAGCACAAAATGAAAAGTTTAATGGGGTAACTTATTCCACTGAAGTGTGTACGACATGAAGTATATTACATTCTTTCTGTCTGTTCCTCCAACCTAACACACACACTAAAGCCTCTCTTTCTCCTCTCCTCTCTTCCCCAGAGGCTCTGATCTTTTTCATTAAAGAAAAATAACTCTCACAGGGTTTTGCTGAGGGTGTGTGATTACAGTTGATGCCAAGGAACACTCCAGGAACCTCTAATGGAGAGGACACAAGACAAAGCAAATGGACAGTCTTTTTCCAAGAGATGGGCCCCCTGCCATGAGGAAGCTCTTCAGGCTGCCTCTCCTTTTTGTGTTTTTATTTGATCTTTAATAAAGAATATTAAGACTGAGCTGACTGCCTGCTACAACCCTCTAAACACAGACTTACATTTGAGAGGCTGGAGGGAGGAAATGACAGCCCTGTGAAAAGTGGGGAGCTAAGAAAACAGTATGCAGTGAACTTCTCACCTCTGCTCCCTGTCTTGAGGCACAGTGAAAACAGGACTCCTCTTATTAAAGGGCTGTCTGCTATATAGGGTCTTGTTAGAGGTCTGGTACTACAATTGGCAGGCCTGTGTAGATCTTATTTATCCATTATTGATGCTTGCTTTCACCTTCTTCCTTCTCAGAAAGTTTCTGCTTTTGCGAATCCTAAATCTCAAGCTCTTTTTATTAGACAAGGGCCAGAGCTAAAGACAAAGGTTGTGTCAACAGAAATAAGCAGCACAAGGCTTTATACTTACTCTGCCACTTCTTAACCTAGCATTTGCAAGGATCGCTTATCTACTTTCAGATTTGAATGAGACACTCATGCGATAACTTCTAAACTTATTTATACTTCAGTTCTTGTTTGTAGAACTACACCTAAGAGGTACTAAGCATGGTCATCAAGTTTTTTAATAATCTTGGAGACGCAGTCATGTCTCCTGACCTTAATTCTAGCTCCATTCTCCTTAAAAAGAAGCTTTGGAAGACATTTTCCAAAGGAAGGAACATGCCTCTTAAACCCTTACCTAGACTTCCCCAACTCTCTTCTGGTATACTTGTCACTTGATAACTTATACTTGCAATTTCAGTAGTGAAAACCTCCTTATTTTGTTCTGGTGGAGAGTTTATCTACCAAAAGCAGCCCTTAGATACCCACATCTTAGTGCAAATGAATTCCTAATGCTTTGCAAAAAGCAGGTCTTGGAACAGAAAGGAGAGGGTCTGTGGACACTGACCACCATAGAAAGTTAAAGAAGACAACAGCTCATGGAAAAAACAAAAAGATATAAGAGGAATGGAGATCTGAGAGGCTATCGCTGCCAATTAAGATGTTGGCTTAATTTGCACTTTACCAAGGATCCTGTCTTCCTTTATTCTCAGATTCAAATTGGCCAATAAGCCCCAGAACCTTCTGTTCCATGCTGCTGGTCGAAAAATATATACAGATATTATCCCATGGCTAATGCGGCCTAGCCTGGAGCCAAAGCAAGAAGGAGACAGTGGAGGGCACAGCAGGAGCTCTATTATAGGATGATATATAGTATGACATTTAGATTTTGTTTTTAAATAGATTTACAAGGCTCTATGTATTTTTTTTTTCTTCTCACTTGCACTTTTTTTTTCCCCAAATATGCTTACATATTCTCCTCCAGGCTGGGTCTTTCTAATGTTAAGGTGAGTGCACAAATACTAGATTTTTTTTTTACAGTTCGTGATAAATGGAGTTCACGAGCAGATGCCAGAGGAAAAAATGAGCAGATAATCTGGTTTTGAATTGGTGCAGTGTCTCTGCAACACTGCTCTGGCTGCCTCCTGTTTCACATTTCAGTGTCTGTAGCAGCCCCCACCTGTTTCCTAGTGCCAGACCTTCCTTCTCAAGATAGCTGAGCCTGGAAGATTGTACCCATTAGAAGGAAAAGGAAGTTCACTCCTCAGCCAAGTGTTGGTGCAAATGCCTGCTATAAAATAACACTGGGAAAATGACTGTCAAGTCATGGATGAGTTTTGGAAAAAAATGATTTAATAGGTGAAGAAAAAATATAATTTGCTGATGGAAATGTTTAGGAAAGGACAGGAGATGCAGAGCCACTTTCCTAGGTTGGCTACTAATTAGAGACCTGCTCCTGGGGTAGTTGCTTATTGTGGGAGATGATTAGGCTTAGGTGTTTTCATGAAGGAGTAGATGAAGATAAGTGTGCTCTAATGTCTCTTCTCTTGTGTGTGTGTGATTTTCTGAGCTTTCATGGCAGAATAACATTCATTTCTGTTGGTTCTACCAACATTCTAGAACTTGGCCCCCATCCTCCCTTATCCTCTTGCATGTCTGTGGTGAGATAAATTCACTGCAACCCAGCAGCTCTTGCAGTTAGAAGTCACTGCCCATATAAAACACTACGAAAAGAAAAGCTGTTAACAACTTAGAGAACTACCTCTCATTAAGATATTTGGACTATATTATGATTCTTAAGAATGGTTCTTAGAATGACTTTTGAGACAGTGATAAATGGTGGACTAGTTATTTCTTATGGGTTACCATTTCCCATTAAATCACAGATGCTCTACTTCCGGCAAAAGCCGGTATTACTCAAGTGACTCAACTAAATTTAGCCCATGCCTCCATTTAGACTAGTCTTCATTTCTTCATTTTTTCTTCTGAATGCTTTTATTGATTACTGAGGCCTGGTGTCCCTGGCCATGTGTTTGGTACCTAGTAGGGAAGATACAATCCCTGTCCTTAAGCAAACTGCAGGTTTCCAACAACAGCCACCTCCGAAATTGAAAGAGGGATGTACTGTTTTTCTGTTTGGCCCAGTTACTCTTCTGAATTGCCAGGAAAAAAATGATGGAGGATGGAGACATTATTTCTCTAAGGGAAGAGAAGTAGAACAGAATAAGGATCTAAACCAACAAAACATTTTTAATCAAAGTGAGGCGATTTACTGGTGGCTCACCCTATCTCTTAACTTGTGGATTTACAGGGGTGGCATTGATCAAAGATCTAGCTGGGACATTTTCCTTGGCCCTTCGCAAAACAGAGTGAGATCAAATACTAATTTGTATGGTGTTACCTGAGTTCATAGAAAAAGAAATCTAAATGAGCTATGGTTGTCTGGGGAAGTTTCTCAGTAAAGTGGGGCTTGAAGGGGTCAGAACAACACTAGGCAAAAAGGAAGTCATTCCAAGAGGACTAGTGGCATTAATGAGTGCAGGATTAAATGTTGCACATAGATGAGACGAATAGTATGGCTAATGCTCTTTGTGTCTTGGGAGTGGAAAACTCAAACCTCTGCAGAAATTAGGCATGCTATATAAATGATTTAAGAGCAGAGGATGAGAAACAGAGGCTGATTTAGCCTTAGCAGAATTTGGGTCCAGTATATATAGAGAGATCTAGTGGTTAAGAGAATTTAGAAAGCTGCCTTTGTCTTTGTGCATGTGTAATTTTAACTGTTGACAGGTTAGTTATGTTTTTAAATCCATGTGGTGCAAATGTAACACATCCGTTGGGTGGATCTTTTCTAAACACCACCAGCTTGCAACCTCTTCATGAAAGGATTAAGATTAGATTGGTGGACTTAGCAGTCTTCTCAAGAGATCTTTCAAGAGTAGGAGACAATATCGTGCTCATAGTTAACAATACTTGACTACACACTTAAAAATTTAAGTTGATAGTAAGTGAAAGAACTCAGAAACCAAAGTCAAATTCCTCATGTTCTCACTTTTAACTGGGAGATAAACAACGTCTACACATGAACATACAGCATGGAATAATAGATATTGGAGACTCTAAAAGATGGGAGGGTGAGTGGAGGTGATGGATGAGAAGTTAACTATTGGGTACAGTATACACTACCTGGGTGATGAGGACACTAAAAGCCCAGACTTCACTGCTGTGCAATATATCCATGTAACAAAACTGTACTTGCAGTCTCTAAATCTATCAAAAATTTTTTAAAAATAGAAAAATAGTCTTTAGAATAAAAAATTAAAAGCATAGGTCTCATGTTATCTGTGCTTACCACAATTAAAAAAATAAGTATGAGACCAATTAGTGTGATTCTACTGGAATCTGTTTATATAATGATAAAACAGAATAGAAATGAAAACCCCAAGGAAAAAGAAGTGTCCTATTGAGAATGCATCTTACATGGACTGTGTGTGCTATTTCCGTAAGTCATAGTGATTAGCTTTGAGGTTGAAAACAGAAACAGTAAGAAGCCTATTTGGATATGTTAAGGGCTTTTTCTCTCTTTACTTTTCTAAACAGTATCAAGTAATTTTATGGTATCAATAACTCTTCTTTATTCATTTCTGAACAGTGACCTCCTGGGAAAGATAACATTTATTTGGGTGAAGTTGTAAAATGCACAATTTGTATCTGAAAACCAAAACTTGACAGCAAGTTGTTTGTATCTTTTTTTTTAAATCAAACATTTCTGAACTAAAAAAAAAATAACATTTCTCATTTTTATAGCTAGAAATGGTATTGCATAATGAGGATAGAGCTTTTCCATTGTGAAAAATGATGCCAAGAATGACTAGAAAAGATAAATTCTCCACACACACACTTACAAAATGTTAAAACTTTCATGTCATGTATATCTATTCTTCTAAGATGGCCTTAAGCTACAAGGAAATATATGTTTTCCCACAGAGGGTAGGGTCCAGACTGCTTTTGTTAAATATCAGGTTTTGCTTTCTACAAGGTCCTGCAGTTATAAGTATTCACCATAATGCCGTGAAATCACATCATAAATCTATGTAACCATTTCCTTTCACATTCATTATTTGGGAACAAAAGCAACTCTCAGAATCAGAAGCAGCATCTATATGGTCTGTTAGGAAGGAAAGGTTTGCCATACTATTTTTTTTTTTATAAACGCGGCATGAACACATTATACTGAAATGGGAATGTATTAATTCTATTATAACAGCCATAATTTGAAAATATTTATTAGGTGATAAAAATGCATTTAACTGATAGTTGATGTATCTACATATTCACACAGTGTAATTACTGAAGGAGAAATTTCAATGATATGAGAAAAATTCTGATGCATTCATTTTGTCAGTCAAAAATTTAAGTTTGAGATACAGTGGGATACATAATCAAAAGTGTAGGACACAATTGCTACTCTCAGGACCAGCTTCCAAGGGAAATCATATTTAAGCAAAGTTCTCCTTGACCACCCATGTTTGCATTCAGACTCCTTTTTCTGTATTTTGGAGGCTAGTCTCTGACTCATGCCTCTGTTCTCAGATCTCCTTCAAGAGAGAACCTGCCTCAGGATTTCTCACTCATCTCCCCTGTTCCTATTGCTCTTCAAATGGGCTTTTAGATTGTTAGTTACTAATACTTGAGTAGGAATTTGTCACTTTCACTTTCAGATATATTTCCAACTTGTAATGAAAAGCTTTGGTTAATAGCAATGGAATCTCAGGCATTTAAATAAAAAGGAGGAAGCTATATTTACGATAAGGAAGAATAATCCTTAAAGACTCCTAAAACAGTTCAAAGAATTTAGCCACCCTACTATTTTACCATGATGGTATCTCCACTTGTCCTCAAGGAGTAGGCAAACTAGAGACATGAGTGATGCATGTGAAATAACGGAGAATTAATTACGTTTGACTATGTTGTGCTTCAGGCTGCCATGCTGAAAGTGCCAGAGAAAGGGAGTCAGTCAAGAAGCACTGGGGAAAGAGCCCACATCATCATGAAGGAATTGGAAAGGAAACTTTGAATAGTGAATTGTCTTTTGGCCAATTTTGCCCTTCACTCTTTCTGGCCCCTTCTGTACCAAGCCCTTTAGGCTCCCTAAGTTTTCTCTGAAATACCAGTCTTATCTCTGAATACAGAAGCTGTTTGAATCAGGCCTAAAAAGTTGTATCCCTCTCTCACTTGGGCTGTTGTATATGAATTCTATTTAATTCACTGGTGAATCTTTGTGCACTTCACTAGGCAAGTTCCTATCCAGTTGAGAATATTCTTCCAGAAAAAGAAAACATTCAGACACTAAAATAGATACCTTAAAGATATCAGAGTTAACTCTATTTTAAGTGTTAATTCCACTTATCAAATATCCGATATATACCATTGTTTTATTGCAGGATCAAAAAACTAATGCTCCCAAATTGAAATTATGCCTGCTATGTCATATGCAATCAATATAGTTAGATGCTAAAATCTCTTTTAAGAGCACATATGTAGAAGACCGAGTTGCTTAGTCTTAGCTAGGAAGCAGGATGCTTCTCCCAACATTTTTACTCTTGTCTCAAAGACAGTTTGTACTTGTGTATTACATGTGTGCAAACTTGGGTGTGTAGAACTATGTCTCTAAGTTTTTAACTGTACCCTATTCTTTTCTACTTCTTTTATTTGCAGAAAAAAAATCCCATATTTCTTATGCTAATAAAAAAGCAGTTAGTATTTATCCAATTCCAAAACAGTATATAAAATGGCAATAATTAAAATTATCCACCCTTATATTTATTTACTAAAAAGCACAGAAACAAAATATATTCTTGTCAAAAATTGAAATTTCTGAAAATTTGATTAAGAGAAAGTAGGTATAATGAAAATTACAAATGTAAATGTAACAACATAGGACAAAATATCTTTAAATTATGGTGTCATTGTAAAATTTAATCGAATTTATTCCAAGTTGACATGAGTTTTGAGAAATTAAAATTTAAAAAGATTGAAAACAGTTTGCTCTGTGGAAAATTAATCATAGAATTCAATTGAGTTCATGGAATTCAATCTGGAAAAAAGAACATGTAATCAATGTTGGCATAATTTACATGAAAATGTTTTTACAATGACCTCAGGATCAATATGAGCATCAGCAGAGTGGATCACAATTCCTCACAAGCTCAATTTGAGCTGAATCACAGATATAAATATAAAATAATAATAAAGTTTTAGAAGAAAATATTTAGAAAACCATTGTGACCTTGTAGTAGGCAAAATTTCTTTAACAGAATACAAAAAATACTAATCATAGAAGTTAAAAACAACTGTTGTCAAAAGACATCAAGAGTGAAAACACACCCCCATTGGAAGGAGAGAAGATAATGATAAAGCATACATCAAAAAAAAAAGATTCATAGTCAGAATGCATAAATAATTTCTACCAATTAATTAAAAACTCAAACCAATAGAGAAATGGACAAAAGACTTGAAGAGGGACCTAGGGAAATGGACATTTAGATGACCAAAAGCGAAAAATTAATTTTGAGGAAATGCAAATTAAAACCGTAATGCCATACATGAAAACACAACATAACTATTATTTTTTTTTAAAGAGAGACAACACCAAATTGCTGGCATGAATATGGATTGACTGGGTCTCTCATGCTTTGCTGGTTAAGAATCTAAATTGGTACAATTGCTTTAGGAAACATTATATAATATCTACTAAAGCTGCACATATGCATATCGTATAATCCAGCAAATCTATCTGAGAAATATACCCCAAGAAATGAGTGCTTATGTCCACCAAAAGACATGTAATGAAAGTATTACCAACAGCATTATTGATAACTGCCTCAAAATGAAGGCTATCCAAAACACCATGAAGCATAGAATGGATAAATATATTGTCATGTACTCCCACGATGAAATACTATACAGCAACCAAAATGAATAAACTCCAAGTATATACAACAGTGTGGATAAACCTCTGAGACGTATTGAGTGAAGAAGCCAGACATAAATGGTCAGACACAGTTTGATTTCATTTTTATAAATCTCAAAAAGAGGAAAAATTATAGCATTAGAAATGAGTGGTTTCCCTTAGTCAGAATAGAAGATAGATAGCAGTCAGAAGGGATCTAGGAGGTGGGCCTTCTGCAGTCTGTTGATGTTCTGTTTCCTGATCTGGGTATTAATTACATGACTGTGTTAGCATTTTGGAAATTTAATTAAATATGATTTGTGTACTTTTCTTGAAAATTGAATGTGATGTGTGTACTTTTCTTATATGTATGCTATATTTCAATGAAAATTGAAAAACATGTTAAGATTAATATACTCTAAATATCTCCCTACCCTATTCCCAAAGTCTGTTTTATGAGAAAGTAAGAATAAAAGTACCTCACTGAAAAATGTTCTATACCACTTCCCTTTCCTTCTCAGTAGCAAAGGTGCCTGGAATTTAATATGGTAAGTACGTAGTGGGTGGGTAAACATTTTCTATTGCTGAATTAATACAAGTTAGTGAGAATCTTCAGTGAAAAATTTTCTGACATTTCCCCAAGAGAAGGGGTTGTACAGCATCCTTAGTCTACAATATGTGTGGCCTTCAATAGAACCTCTTTTATTGTCATAATGAGGAGAATAGGTAGGTGAGTGAGGAGTTCCAGATAGATAGTTGCTTCACTTTCTTCAACCAAAACTCATTGTGCCACTGCAAGGCTAGGAAAGGAACCAGAAGAAAAGGTATACAGAAATAACTCCTCTGTGGAAAATTTTTGAAATGCTAACATGTAATGAAGTGATCTAAATTTCTTGGCTAGGGGGCTCAGCCACAAAACTACTGGGGAAGGTTGGAGGGAACCACTCTTTTCTTTCAACCCAGGCCAATCTCCACTGTGCATAAACTCTAGTAGCATATTCTAAAATATTTACATCTGAAAATAAAGATGTATAAATAATTTGAAGCATGTATATGAGTATTCAATCAAATTCTTAAATTGTGGCTTTTACATTTGTATGTAGAGACACTTGGCTTCTATGGCTTACTTTCTGCAGTGGCCGGCCCAGGGAAGCCATTATCTGCCATCTTGAGAATCCAGTGTTTTGGCCACACAGGAATCTTACAATTATGCATGATACTTTCTGAAAAAAGAAGCTGTGAGGACAAGAGAGTTCTTTATAGAGAGTTTTCCACAGAAAGTTAATCATATATATATATACACATATATATATAAAATTAAAAATATATATGTGTATATTATATAAAATACATATTATGTTACATTGTATATGATATAGAAAATAGAATTGTATTATATATTATATATATATATTAAATTACCAGGATACAAAAATAATATTAAACAATATGATATTGTCTATTTTCATTTTCTGGTAACATCTCATCCTCCAATAGTCTCCTTCATTCCTCTTTTGCTGACTCTGTAGTCTAAGTTCTAATAGCTGCTAAGTGGAGAATTGGAGCAATTATTCAAATAATTCAGGTTCAAAACACAGCACACAACACTGTTGACTGATTCATTATTTCTTGCAATATTGATTTTATTGGCTTGAGTAAGCTTAATAAATGTCCACTTGGCCTTGAAATTCACATACAAAGACAGCTTTCAGTGATTATCAAACACAAGATGAAATTTTAAAATCTTTTGAAGTGTTCAATTTCTTTTTGTCCTACAGCATGAAAGCCAGGCTTTATTTTCATGGCCATGTCAATCACTATGTTTCAGACAATATGGTTTAGAAAATGCAGAGGTAGAATAAAAATTATCCTTGAAACTCTTACTCTTTCTAGACCATAAAAAAATTATCTGAGCCTGATCAACATTATCTCAGAAGAGACATTTGTGAAAACTAATGATAACATCAGGTATGCTTCAACATTTACATTTCCTATTAAATTGAACATTAAACCCCTCCTCCTCCTCCTGAAAATGCTGGATATGTGCATATTTAGATAAGTTTTATTAGCTAATGAATTAGATTCCAGGAAAGTCAGCATCTTCCAAGTCACTAGTTTACATACTTAATTAAAACTCTATTGACTTCATTTGTTATGCAAAATAATGATTTTGGGATTTGGGGATTAGAGGACTTTTGTTAGGGAGCTAGAATGTGCTGATTTCACGGGCTTCCTTCATAGATTTTGTGACTCACATATATAGAAACAGTTGTCATACATTTTATAAAGGTTTGAAGCTAAGAAAGAAGAACTCAGATTTTGAGGAAAGTAATTTTTTTGCTGTATTTCTCCATTAATTTTTCTGCAGTTAATTTTAGTTTTCAAGAAAAAGAAACTTAGAGAAACAAAACCTTTTAAATGAGATCCTCTCTTTTTGATCAGGAGGTAACAATTCTTTACTAATTACAGATAGGGACCTCTGTATTAGAGACCGCCTCATTACATGAAGACAGACTGTGCAGTATGGGTCTCTGTGGTTATTTTAGGGCTTCACACTTAAGAAAAAATGTGTCTTCACTCCTTCAGTTATTTCTTGGCATTGTTTAATGCTTTAAACAATTTCCAACATATTTAAACACACATGTTCTTAAATTCCTCATTGCTGGCCCATGAGCTAGGTAGGGTAGCTTATGAACTCTATTTTTAAGTGGGAATACTGAAATCTAAGGGTCCTGAGGGTTCCAATAGCTGTGGCCAAATTTGCACACAGAAGAAGAAGTTCTAATTCATGGCTGAGTACTGTCCTGAGTGTCTGTGAGTCTGATGCCTGATGTCTTAGCAAAATACCTAAGTATGACACAGTCAATCGAGTCACATGTGGCATATGTGAAGGGAAGAATAAAACTGGGTTTGAGGGTTAGGAGAGATCTCTGACTCTACTCAACCATGGCCATTCAGAGGCAAGAGGAGGAATGCTGATATGTTTTTGTTGTGATTGTTGTTGCTGTTTTTTAAGTCATGCTTTTTTGATGCCTAGAAAAACATCTATTTTAGGTACATATAGAAAATAATATCACAACTTATATAAATCATGTCATTTTACTCTGATTACTTGCTTAAATGATATCACAACTTACATAAATCATGTTATTTTACTCTGTTTGATTGCTTGGTTCAATGATTAGAAATTCAATAAACCAGGTTAAGAATAATTAATCATTCAAAATGTATTTATTTAGTAGTTACTCTCTGTCTTGTTCTATACTACAAATTGTACAAGATGCAGAAATTATAAAACACAAGCTACAGAAACAAAATTATGCATATGTGTTTTGTAATTATGTTATATGCATAGTCTGCATATATGATATATAATATATATTATATGCATATAGACTATGTATATAATATAGACTGCACTGACTATAATGCAGTCTGTATATAGACTATCCAGATTTAACCGGACTATCCAGATTTAAACCCTGGTTTGCACCATCCACTAACTCTATGGCTTTACTCTTAATCTCCCTCTATCTCAGTTTTCTTATCTGTCAAATATAGATAATAACAACTAATAGTGCTACTGTGAAAATTAAATCTATTAAAACATGTAATAGCACAGAATATGTGACCAATTATTATTTGTTATTATTATGGGCTAGGACATATCTAGAGGTCTTAGATAGGAGATGACACTTGGAGTAAATTATTTATAATAAAATAATTTGAATGAAGGAGAGAATGGATTCTGGGTCAGGTTAGTGACATGAATACATAAGTGGGAATAGAAGTAGCTAGCTCATGGGTTATGAAAAACCAGGTCATCAGGAGAAAAGGAAGCAAAAAGAGGAGAAATCGTGCTGAATAGATAGGGAGGTTTGGAAGAACTGGCTGAGGTTCATGAAGAGCTGGCCTGCCAGAAAGCTGGAATAGGAACTTTGCTTTGGCTCCTGCCATCAGTCTCTCCTTGGATTCAAGGACATTTATTTACAAAGATAAGCCTGGCTGCATGGTTTTTTATTTAATTGTGAATAAAGTAACATAGTTATTTCAAAGAAATTATTCAAGAATGATTAATCCAATTTTAAACTCTAGGAATTAATAGTTTATCCAGAAACTTCGCTGGATGACATTACCAATGAAAGAATGTGTGAACGAATGATTGAAATCATTAGTTCATGAAAAGCTATCTTCATGTAGCGGGTTCTGTTAGCACACAGAACCTTACAGTGTCAGCCCTTAAAGGGGACTGTGATTTGTTTAAAAGCAGGCAAGGTTACATGCAATGTTCTTTGTTCTTGTTTCTTCTGGCCACTGACACTCCTTATGAGTGTTCATTGTTCCAGACCTTTGCATTATTTACCATTGTTTCTCCTTCTCCCCCAGCCACTCTTCTCCCAAATTAAACATTTCTGACTTGTGTCTTAATCACCAAGGTCATTCTGGAAAAATTAGCAAATAATATATACAGCAAAATAGATCATGATTTTCTGTATTTATTTACATTGTTTTACATATATATATATATATATATATATATATTACATTATATTAATTTACTTCTACATCTTGTTCAATAGATTTTATGGGGCAAGCCTGGAAGCTATTTGTATCAGTAACTATTTGTGGCAATATAGGGAACTTGCACCAGAATATAAATCTAAACACTTCTTCCCTTCTCAAGAAAGTTGTGTTTCAAAAAAGTCAGGACTTATGGCTTCAGCTCTGATATGTAAAGAGCTTGGAATTCATCATCCCCTTCTTTACACCAAAACGTACTTGAACAATTTAAAAATCAACAACGTTTTTTGCCTATCAGAGAACTTAGCTTACAAAGCAAACTGGCACCCCAAAATCTGGAGAGACAGTTCTATCTGAAGAGTCACACCTAAGATCTGCTCACCTGAAATGGAAGCCACTAGAACCATAAACTAGTAAGAGCACCAAAACGGTAATTTTGACAAATTGTTGGAGCTGAGTGTGAACTAGTGTAGAAGTGAGAACATATGGGGTTTGGGAGAGTCATAGTTTTGTGAGAACTCCCACACTTCTGTGGCTTTACCCTTGAAACTTCAACATGTTTTCAGAATGAATATCAAAGTAATATTTCCTCATGGCTTGAAGGAAAGGGTGATGATGTGAGGAGAGTAGCTATGAGAAATAAGCTCAGAGTGTTCTCCATAACAAAGATCTCTCTCCAGGGAAGAAGATTTTACCAGAGTCTTAGGTGAGCTTGAAGAAAGGCATTCATTAGAATCTAGCTCCCTCTAGCCTTCCTGTCTCATCAAAGTGGGGGAATAGAAAAGCTATACAACAGGAGAAATACTCAGAAAGTCATAGCTCGTATACAGTATAGAAGTCCACGAAACGACTGTTTAATCATAAGATTATAGAACATTCCTTCTCTCCCACTACCATCCTTGCCGTTACACCAAAAAGGTTCCAGTATAGTAACAGTGGATTAGAGCTGAAAAAGGTGCAAGACACAGACAGTTTCTGAGGAGAAAAGAACTGAAATATTCTTCTATAAGGTGTATACTTTATATAAAGTGGTACAGTGTTATTTGAAGGAGAGATTATTAGTTAAAAATGTGTATTGGAAGCTCTAGGGCAACTACTAAGAACAAACAAAAAAAGTGTAGGATGTCAACATATAAGTTTTTTTAGGGGGGTCACAGTTCAACCCATAAAGATGCATTGTTAGTATTTGAGAATAAAGGCAAGTTTAAGAATTAGTGAGTGACCTGTTTAGGTAGCTCTTAGATTCAAAGGGTTAAGATTCCATCCTTGTGTTTTTACTTCTCATTTTGTATTCTTGTTATCTCCTCTTCCAATGAATTCTTTACCTGTTTACTCTGACCTGGGGATCTGAGATGGAATCCTACACTTCTGAATCTCTTCAATGTTTGGATCAGTACTTTTCCTTTAACAGATAAATATAATTTACATGTGCACTTTTCAGAGGGCTTTTTCTTTATATCATGTGATAATATATAGATATGATATTACATCATGTGATAATATATAGATATGATATTATATCATGCAATAATGTATAGATGTGATATTATTTTTTCCATTTTACTAATGAGCAATAGAAGCGAGTTGCTCACAGTCATGCAACTATATCCCATTAAGGGATAGTTAGAAAAAGAAACATATCTTCAGACTCTGCAACAAGGTCTTACTAAATATTTTAATGGTTTATATACTAAAAGCTTTCATATTCCTTACAGAGTCTTTCCAGAAATCCTAAAGTAAAAGTTGCAGAATGAAATTCACTGGAACCCCAAACTTTACTCACAAACGTTGAATTTCTGCTCCTTTGCATCAATTTCTGTAAGAGCTAAAAATAACAGGATTAATGACAGTTATGTACTTGCATCCTCCCTTCTCAAGACCAGTCTGAGTGATTTCTTTAAGAGTGGGAGGGGACCTTTTAGACTTCTGATTGCTCAGAGAATCTAGAAGGCCAACCCTGCTGGGGTTTGTCTAGGGCTAATAAGAGCATAATGTAATGATGGGATTTCTGTGTCTCAGTGATGGTTCCCTAAGCTTCTACCCTTGAGGTTGTTTCCCTTCCCTACTAACTAATGGGTTAATTTATGCATCCCTCATGTGTCTGTAGTCAGCCTCAAAGACACAGGTGATGAGACGGCCTCAGAGTCCAGCTCAGTGATAGACAGCTTCCTGCTTTTGGGCATTCCATTTATGTGAAATACTACCATGTGAAATACCATCTCACTCACAGACTGAATTATTTTCTTCTTTCTCATTATTATGACTAAGGAAAGAGAGCATGGGGGTGATTTTAAAAACTTTTTTTGGGAATAGCATGTTAAAATATGACTATTAAAATATTAAATAGCATATTAAAATAAAAGTATCAATCTCTTCTCTAAATGGGGCCACTGTATGCTTTCTAATGTCCTAGAACCCCAAACTTTACTAGATATGAGAAACCTCATTCTCACCATTTTCTTTTACCTCCAGGGTTCAATCATCAATATCATTTAGAGTCAAGTTTTGTGTGTGTGTGTGTGTGTGTGTGTGTGTGTGTGTAAAGGGTACGTGTGACCATCTCTGTGTAATTCTGATTGTGCATCTTAAGATACACAGAGGAATTCTATTTCTCTTTTTTGCCTAAGAATGTTTAATTAGTGTCATTTTATTGGGGAGGAATTTTATTTTTTTATCATTTCTCTGAAGTAGACATTTGATGATTGTATTCTGAATGCTACCACTCCTCTGGGAAAAAAATGGAAGGTTGTACATTTTAAGTACTTGTTTTTCCCTCTTGAGGTATGCCATTTTTCAGGTCATCAATTCAAAATATAAATATTTCTTTAAATCACTAGGGTAGAATTTTTAAAAATATGGTGCTTTGATATAATTTTGAGAAAAGTGCCTGAATCCTAAAACTAACTGTCTATAAAGTTAAGTCCATATAACAAATGATTATATAACAAAGTACAAGCAAACTGCCAAACAATGTAGAATATTAAAGTTCTCTTCCAGGGCATTGGATATTGTGGAGGATTAAGCAGAAGCCCCTTTGCTATGATCTATGATCAACTGCAAAGGAAAGAAACTGAATATGATTCAGTGATAAACAAAAATAGCAAAGACTGATGAGGGCATTGAGAAAGAGCTGTGCAAGTACAGATGATCATCAGGCCAGAGAGTTTTAAGTGCTAATAGCTTTACTCCTGCATATTCCATCAGTAGAATAAGCTTTGTTCTTTAAGTCCCAGTGACACTTTGAAGGTCTTTGCATTCATTACACTTTTATATACTGCTTTTCTTTTCTCTTTACTCTTTTTATTTCAGCCAACCCTTTAATAAAGGAAGTTTATTGATATATTGCCCAATAAAATACAAATCCATTGCAACACAATGCATACATTTTATTACCATTCTTGTTAGTTCTAAAAATCAATTCATCCATAGACATTTATTCCCAGCCTTCAAATGGAAAGCTTTCTTTCTGCAAGAAAAAACAGGTATTTAAAAGTGACCAAATTTTAGAATGAGGAATTGGTTATGATGAATTTGTGTTCCAAAATCACTAGATAAAATTTCTATATCTAATAATGTATTTTAGGAACAAGCCAAGGTTGGTCATTAAGACATAGTAACATTTAACTAATATTTAAAAATATATTTAACTATATTTAATTCTGAGAAAAGGATTTCTGTGGTCAGGACAAAACCCCTCTGATCCTAAAGAGATATTAGCAATGCCCTTGTCAGAGCCTTCTCACATTCTTGGAATGAAGTAAACTACCCCAGGGAAGGTGAGGGCACCAAATGGATCATTCTTCAAAATGAAGGGCAGTCTCCTACTTCCTCTTGAGGCATTTCTTCCTTATTTTGGGATTTTATGATTGCTGTCCTGGAAGGCACACATGTTCTGCTCTATGCAGGCCAAATCTCTCTCTTGGGTTTGGGCAAGAGAAGTTAATCTACCTAACAGCATTTTGATTAGACAAGAATATCATCTGATCTTATCCAGGGACAAGAATGTGACATGAACAAAGGCCCTCCTTATGTCTCTTTCTCTAAATGGCTTCCTAATTTGCAGAAGGGTCTGGAATAGAGTAGTTTCTGATAAGGAGTTTTCTGCTATGTTGCCTGTTCTTCCAGGTTAAAGGCACACAAAGCCTTTTGCGGTCCACTTGTGCTTGTCTTCTGAAGTCACTGAAACATAGCAGAATAAGATTAAGGGAAAATGAATTTTGACTTTACATAATTAAATGAATAGGAGTTATCACAAAAAAGAGAGATTATAAATAAGTTTTGACTTATTAAGGGTCCTTTTTAAGAGGAAAAGTCAGAAAGAGACTTTTTCGATAGCAGTTCTTATAACCCTGTGCTTGAGGGCGTAAGTGCTGCTGAAAAGGATTATGGTTTTTGTGTCTTAAAGACATTAGTTGCTAATTGGATTAGCCATCCTTATCAGTTTTGGATTGAGAAATAGCCTTGTAATGACACAGCCCTCCGTAATGAAGTGCCATGTTAATACCTATTGGGTGGTAGGTTAGAAACACAGTTTTGAAGAGTGAATGACAGTAGTCATGTTCTTCAAACTGAATATAAAGAATTAAACTGAAAAAATACTATTTTTTAAATGTATCTACAAATAAATATGTAAGATTGATGTATTTTAACAGTACATTTAATAAATTATACTCATTAAAAATAGAATTTATAAAACCAGAAAATTTTGAAAAAGTCCAGATATATGGTAACTTTATAGTTGATTCAGTGAGCAAATATCATCCATTTTTTAATTTTTAATATCCTTCTATAGTAGATTGAAGGATATTGGCTTCAATTTATTCAGGTCTCTCCTTTTACACTGACTTTGAGCTTTGTCATATTACTTGTTTGGACAGTGGGATGGAAGTAGATGTGACGCTTAGAGACTTGACATGAACTTTTTCATTGTGTTTGCTCTCTTACTGTTCTTGGAATCCTGCTACCAAGTGAATGAGTCCAGCCTTGTCTTAAGGAAGATAAGCACGCTCGTGCACACATACACACACACACACACACACACACACAATCACGTGCTCCATATGACATTTGTATCCACAATGGACCACATATGCAATGGTGGTTTCAGAAGATTATGAGATTATGATACTGTATTTTTAATATACCTTTTCCAGGTTTAGATATGTTTGGATACACAAGTACTTACCATTGTATTACAGTTGCCTACACTTTAATAAATACATTTAATAAATAAATAAATAAATTCAGTATATATTTATACTGAATACATGTAATCAGTACAGTAACATGTTGGACAGGTTTGTAGCCTGGGAGCAATAGGCCATGCCGTATTTCTTAGATATGTGGTAGGCTATGTCATCTAGGTTTGTGTAAGTACACCCTACAATGTTTGCACAATAGTGAAATTCCCTGAGAACATATTTCTCAGAATTTATCCACATTGTTAAGTAACACATGAGTGTGTGTGTGTGTGTGTGTATGTGTGTATTACATTTCTTTATCTATTTATTTGTTGTTTAACACAGATTGATTCCATATCTTGACTATTTTAAATAATGTCTAAATGAACATAGAAATGCAGATATATTCTTGAGATACTGATTGTATTTCCTTTAGATATACATCCAGAAGTGTAACTGTTGGATCAGATGGTACTTCTATTTTCAATTTTTTTTATGAACCTCTATACTGTTTTCCAAAATGGATGTATCAATTTATATTTCCACCAACAGTGTACAAGGGTTTCCTCTTTTTTTTAACACATCTTTGTTAACACTTACCTTCTGTACCTTCTGTATAATCTAATAACTGTAAGATAACATTGTGGTTTTGATTTACATTTCCATGATGATAGTAATGTCAACTTTTAAAAAATATGCCTGCAAGCTATTTGTATGTCTTCTTTTGAGAAATCTTATGCAGGATCTTTTGTTTATTTTTAAACTAGGTTATTTTTAGCTATTGAGTTGAGTTTCTTACATATTTTTGGATGTTACCTCCTCTTAAGATATATAGTTAGTGAATATTTTTCCCATTGTGTAGGTTTCCCCCTTTACTCTGCAATTGTTTCCTTTGCTGTGCAGAAAGAAGCTTTTACATTTGATACAATCTCATTTGTCTATATTTGCTTTTGTTGCCTGTACTTTGGGGCCATATCAAAAAAATTGCTGCCCAGAGCAATCTCAAGAAACTTTTTTCCCTTTATTTTCTTCTAAGAAGCAGCAATTGTTAATGAAGTTCCTCATATTCTTCTCAAGGAGAAAAATGAGACTCTAAGGCACAGTTTCTTAGTGTGTGGCCCATGGGTCCCATACATCAGTTCTGTAAGACTATTAAAAATTCAGATCCCTGAATGCTACTTCCATGAACTGAACTAGAATTTCTGTGGAGTACATGGGGAAGGGGAGTGAGAATGAAGCCTGGGAAACTGTATTATTCATTAAAAATCCATGTAGTTAGACTTTTGGACCAGTGCTTTAAAATAATGAATTTTAACAAAAACTCAAGCAATTAAAATGACCAAATAGAACTAAACTACTTGAGACAAATGAAAAAAAAACCTGGAGGCTCCCTCCTGAGCTGAAGTGGAAAAGAAGAGATCAGGAGACAGAGCAGGGAGAAGGAGGCAAGCATATCCTGCAACATGACAAGAGGCTTTGGACCTTCTGGAGACACATAGTCAGCCAGGAACCTCTGACAGGAGAACTGACAGAACATTTAAGCACAGGAGCATTTTCTCTGCAAGTTCAAGGCGATCGTGTTGCTGAAATGGTGTATATTCCCCACCTAGCATTTTCTATCTCTATTTATTCAAGAACAGTCATCACAGTTTTAGAAGCTTTCATTAATTTTTTAAAATTGTTTTTGGTTTTGATAGTGTATGTGTTTGTGAGCAAGATTTGACTTGGTGATTTACACGTGAGTCAGGGCTTTGGGGAACAGAGAAAGCAGGCAAGGAAAGATACACTCAAAGGCAGAAGAGAGCCTGAGACTCTGAGCCTCGACAGAACTAGCAGAAGTCAGAAGAACAGCTTTGCATGTCTACACAGGGTGTATTAGTGTTTTTAGTCAATATCATCTCAAGGATTTGGGAGGTTTGGAGGACAACTAGGTCACATAATTAAACCATTGCCACTAGCCATCTTCTGTTTGGTTTATGTGGTGCCAGCCAAGGCCTCCAGGAACAGTCAGTGAATACTGTTAACTGTTACTTTTTCTACAGATGGTGTTATGGTTTGGCTCTGTGTCACCACCAAATCTCATCTTGAATTGTAATCCTCACATGTTGAGGGAGGGACCCCGTGGGAGGTGATTGGATCATGGGGGCAGTTTCCTCCATGCTGTTCTCATGATAGCGAGGGAGTTCTCACGAGATCTGATGGCTTAGAAGGGGCATTTTACTCTGTACTCTCTCTCTCTCGCCTTCTGCCATGTAAGATGTGCCTTGCCTCCCCTTCCCCTTCTGTCATGATTGTACGTTACCTGAGGCCTTCCTAGTCATGCAGATCTGTGAGTCAAACTTCTTTGGCTTATAAATTACCCAGGCTCAGCTATTCTTTATAGCAGTGAGAAAACAGTCTAATACAGATGGTCTCTCTTGAATAACCTCCAGGGAATTGAGAGGCAACATGTTTGCAGCTCTGAAGATAAATGTGCCATTGTTCCTTTTCTGAATCTCAGTCACAATGCAGTATTGGCTAGTCCCCTAGTCTGACAGTATTTCCACCCAGCTTTTGAAACAACAATTTCAGCAGAACACAGAGTGGCTCTCTCAGGGATGAGTTTTTGTTGTTGTTGTTGTTGTTTGTTTGTTTTTAGCAGTCCAGACATCTCAACTTCCCTCTTTCTGATTCACTAGAGGTGAAAGAGCACAGTGCAAAGAGCAAGAAAGGTGAACAACTTTTTTATGCAAGCAGACAGCAAAGTCACAGAATTGATATTCTTAAAAAAAATCATGCTAGCATACAGATACTACAAGAAGGTCTTGGACCTTATTTACAATGAACATTTGAAAAAATTACTTCTACATAGGATGTAAATAAGCATGCTATGCATTTGGCAATTTGTACAGATAACTTTGTTAAGGGAACTGATTTTTGAGATTACATTAGTTCAATCTCCCTTAATGTTAAGAAAAACTGAGCTCCAAAGAAAATAATGACTTCTCTGGACTCACAGATTTGATTGTTGTACAGGTAGAATGATCAATAAAAAAGAAGCTCCAGTTATTATTTTTTTCTGTTACAAATCAACTTGTAATGAGTCAACAATAAGCCTAGAGTTAAAACGATATGAACAAAGAAGTCAAGACAGTGCAAACATTTTCTTGATGTAAATACACTTAACTTTATGGCAACTCTATAAAAAAAAAGATGTTTCAAGCAATTGCCTACATAATTCCAGCCATGTAACAAAGGCCTCATTCTTCTGCATTTTAAAATCCTGATTTAATAGATTGTTTCCAATTTGTTTTGCTTAAACTGTATCTACACCACATTTAAAATCTGTTCTTTCTTTTTCCTTAGCCATTGCCTTAGAAGAGTCTCTAATTTTCTTTTTTTCCTAACCATAGAAATTGCTTCCAGACTGGTCTGCTCACTCAATCTGTGCTGTAGAATGTTGCCATCTTCTAAAACATTGCCTGATCATGATTTTGCCCTGTTCAAAGCTCTTGATAATTTTATTTTTCTGAAATATTAGTATAAAAGCAATGTTAAGATTAATCCAGACTGCTCACAATTTTAGTTTGCTACCACGGAATCTTTTTTTGTGTGTCTCTTTACCTTTCTTTCCTTTCCAAATGTCTCTCCCAATATTTCCTACATTCTATGCTCCAGGCACAAGGCACTAGGTATGATCCTTGAATATATCAAGTGCTACTCTTTCTGTCTGTGAGATCTTTCTTCTCTTTCTCCCAATGTCTAAATCATTTCCATCCATGATCACCAAGGTTATGTGTAACTTTTCTATTACTTTGAATACCTTCTGCTTAAATTATTTGTCCTGCTTGAGCTTGCATGGCATATTTTCTATGTGTTTCTTTGTGTGTGTGTGGAATGAAACAAGAGTCTGATATAAAGTTAGTGTAGGGTATGTTTGTGAAGTGAAATTGTTTTCTAAGAAAAAAAATAATTGTCAGACTTCCAAATTTGATAAAGGAACATATGTATATTCCTGTAAGAAACTGGTGTGTTCATATTAAAGGAATATTTTTGCTTCTAGAACCCCAGAGGAAACAGAGGCAAAAATCACAAAAATCTTGCCTATTTTCACAAAGCTGGTAGGTGTTAAAATCAGTTCTTATGCCCCAGCATCAGATTTATGGGGTTCTAGAAGCAAAATACAAAAATTAGCCGGGCATGGTGGCCCATGCCTGTAATCCTAGCTACTCGGGAGGCTGAGGCGGGAGAATCGCTTGAATCCGAGAGGCAAGGATGCGGTGAGCCAAGATTGCACCACTGTACTCCAGTCTGCACAACAGAGCAAGACCCTATCTCAAAAACGAAAAAAAAGATACTGCTGCAACCACTGACACTATTCTGCCACCACAACTGGCCCTCTCAACCACCAAGTTGTTGGTGAGGCACTGGACCACGGAGACCAGCTGCTGCAAAGATGCCCCTCACCAAATGCTACAGCAGAGGAATTGGCCTCCTCCACACATCTGACTTTTCAGCTGATATCCAAGTGCATCAAATTAGGGGAACCTGAATCACATCCAAATCCTAGTTGAAAGCAAATCTAGGAAATGTAGGGATTTTTTTTGTTTGTTTGCATTTTCTAAACTTTTCAACTAAAAGGAAGGTCAAATTTGACTTTCAAGAGCCAACTCAAATAGCTACTGCGTAAATTAATTCACTTAGATGATGGGTTGCATTAATGTCAATAATTACAAGGAAAAAAGGACTTAAAATTCTTTTGAATTCTGCTCATATACCTTAACATTATTGAAAAGTGGTCATTTTTACTAATGCGCAAATGAACAGAATCTGGTACAATTTTATAGTTCAAATCGGGACAGTGTAAATCTCTGAAAACTAACATATCTATCTCTTTAAAAAAAAAAGATAATATTGAATTAGTTGTTATAAGTCCTCCAAAAGGTGAACCATTTTGGAGGCAATAGAATAAATTCAGGAAAGACATAAGATCAACCTCTGCAAAAAATAGCAGTTTTAGAGACCCTGGGTACAAATACATGAGAACTCCCCTTATTTCAATGGCCAGTCTAAACAGACTTGAGGTAAATGCCATTAATTTGAGTATATGCAAAACAGCAATAAAATTATCCCATGCTTTAAACACTGTCACGTAAAATACAGATGTAATTTTTTTGTTATATCCCTGTGTCTCTTAACCCTCTCTGTTATGTCTTAAGTAAACATTTACTTGAATAATCCAAATAATTTTTACATCACTTTCCCTGGTTGAAATTAGTCATGCAGAGCAGAGTACTAAAGCTTCTTGGTGAAAGTTAACTTGAATCAAATGGCCTGTCTTTTTCTATAGATAATAAATTGCCTTATTTGCTAATAATCTCTTACTGAAGTGTATTTTAAAGTGAGAGAAAGCTGGAGAATCTTTATTTTATTGGAATTCTAACATACTAATTTTCACACTGGATAGGTAAGTTGCCACTAACCTCAGGCAAGTCAATTTTCCATTTGCCTGACTCTCACAGGTAACTAATGGTGGCCAAGGGCTGACTGCATACTTGCTAGGCTGACTCGTTTTGAGGATTACCTGCTATGCAGAATTGGCTTTAAGACGATTTATTCTTCTTTTACAGCAGTATAAGAACACCACCTTGCTCCCCCATTAGATAACTTTTGCTCTTCTTAAGCCCATTGGTCCTCCTAAAACAGGTGTGATCAATCTTATTAACTAATTGAAATGTAAATTGTTGTGACTTGATGTGTTATCTTTCTTCGTGTATTTTAATTAATTAATTAATATTTATTTTGAGATAGGGTCTCACTGTGTTGTCCAGGCAGGAGTGCAGTGTCATGATCACAGCTTACTGCAGCCTCAACTTCCCAGGCGCAGATGATCCTCCCATTTCAGCCTCCTGAGTAGATGAGACTACAGGCATGTGCCACCACACCTGGCTAATTTTTGTACTTTTTGTAGAGACAGGGTTTTGCAATGCTGCCCAGGCTGCTTTTGAACTCCTGGGCTCAGCCATCCACTCACCTTGGCCTCCCAAAGTGCTGAGATTATAGCCATGAGCCACGGTGACCAGCTGGCATATTGCATTTTAAACCCTATCCAGCATTATTCAGGTATGGCTGAGGAAGATGTTTTTGGTCAGGACAACTTCCAAATCACATTTTGTAGATTACAGTATTATCTCTGCCTGCTTTGCTACATGAACAAGCGATTTATTGAGTGATATACAGAGAGATCAATTGCTTATATAGGCAACTGAGGGCTACTCATCAATATACAGATTTATACTGATTGTAGTAATATCCTGATTATATGGAAGATATGAAATTCTGGCATTTTAAAGATACAACAGTGAAAATAGAGTATCTTTACAAGTTAACCAGATCTTAAATAATTCAAAACAAAACAATCCGGCCTATGAATCAAATGAGATAGAAGGTGATTCTTTACATAACATATATTTTTTTTTACTAAAGTATACCTCAGATAATTGTTTTCAATAGACAGTATATCTACAATAGTAAATCTACTTAAATATCAATGAAAGGATTTCAAAACACACTCAAGCATTAGGAAATTATAGTCTTATTTTTAAATAAAAAGACTTAATCTTATGTTACAAGATTATTTTTCAACCCAATAAATATTCTGAGAAATGAATGAGTGATATCTGCAAGTATCACAATGTCCACATTGCATCTTTGAACAAAGTAAATGTTTGTCAGAGACCTTTCTATGAAGAAGGAGGTGTCAGAGGACAATGTCTAAACATTGACCAGACTTTCATACATGTCATATAAAACATTAATAATATGTCAAAAAATGATATACTCTTAGTATGTTCTAAGCTCCAAGTAACTAACAAAGGATGAGACCACCAATCAATACCCCAAACACAAAACCCAAAGAGGAAAAATAATATATTGCTTATATCAGTGAAAAAGCCTATGCTGGTCAAGCATATGGTTTTAGAGCAGAGCAGGACTTTGATCCTAAACATAAAGTTTTATGTATAAGATTTTTAGGAAGGGTGGAATTCAGAGTCTGGCAGATTTTCAGAGGTGAGAGTGAGTTGGTGTTAACTATAGATATATGCGTAATCAAGCAAGGCTTCTTCATTAGGTAACATTCAGAAGCATGTTCGTAAGTGTTAATCTGATTGCCTAACTTATAGAAGCAAAGTGCTGTCACTGATTGGTTGGCTTGCAGAAATATATTCATTGAGTTGTCCACTTTGTTAAATAATGATATTGGCTACATAGCTATCAGATTTTTTACCTAGAAACAGAAGATGTTTTTTCCCTTTAGCATAATTATCTTCAATAATATGAAGAGTAATAAGATATTTGCAGGATGCTTTATGTTGCAAGAAATAGAGACCAAACTACTAGCTAAAACCATAAAAAATGTTTTTTGGCATTTCTCCCCATGTTTTCCCTCCCCAACTCCCCACCCCCTGCTGTCTCCCCCCCAGGTCCCCCGCACAGACCTCAGTGTGTGATGCTCCCCTCCCATGCCAGATATAGGTGATACGGAGGAAGGCAGCAAACCACATTGCCGTGTATGTACCTAGGCAACAATCCTTCACATGTTCTTCACATGTACCCCAAAACCTAAAACGCAATAAAATATATATATTAAAAAATTATGTTTTTTGGCTTATGTAAGAGAAAGTACAGTAAAACGTCAGACTTCAAGAATTGACTTAATTCATCTGCAAATATCTTTACCTAAATTTTCTAATTCTCCCCTCTACACAGTGTTGGCACCATCCTCAGTCTTTAGAGGAGGGACTAATTCCTAGAATAAGATGAGATCCAAGGAAAACAATGTTAGCTTTATTAATTAGGAAGGTTATTTTCCAACAAATATTTCTCTTTTATTATTGATCTCAGTTGAGTTACATATAAAAATTTGAATCAGTCACTGTGATGGAAGAGGAATTTTCTGTAGACCAGACTCACCGTCAGATTTGTGGATGGGTTCATCCTAAGGTGCCTGGGAAGGATTCATACTTGAATAACATCATGGATCTACAAGGATAGAGGAAGAGAGAATAGATACTGCAGGGAAACCAAACAGTCCATCATATGTCATAAAATAGGAAATACAGTACCTAATATCTGTATTATAAAATTTACCATATATTTCCACTTTATTTTATTTGATGTTCACGACTATTATTGATGGCATTTGGAACAGTTACTTATTTCTTTTAAAATTTTCAACTCCTTTAAGCCCACCCTACATTTACCCTCGTTTAAAAAAATCCCAATAGAAGCCAAGATTCCATTCCTGAAGACAAAACCATCTTGCTCCTGTATGCTTTTCTCTATCTTTAGTGTGCTTCATTTATTATCTTGGAAGTTCTATTGATTTTTTAAGACTTAGCCCTTCTAAGTAGAATTTGGCCCTTTATCATATTGGTCTTATCAGTGCTTTGTGCATATTTCTGTAATAGCATTTACAAGTTTGTTTTATACTTACATATTTACATACCTATTTCATAGCTACGATGTGAAGCTGCACATTAATAGACAAGGAAGGAAGACATCAAGAACCTTATTTTAAACATCTTTGCATTTCTAGAAGCTAGCAGTTCCTGGAAGACGGACATTCAATAATCATTAAATGAATAATCAAAGCAGGAGACACGTAGCTGTGTAACTTTGCTAAAATCCATATATTTGTCCTTTCTTCACTTTTCAAATGGCAAAAATGAAGTTGATATGGAGAGGGTATGATGAGCATTATTTTCCATGTTTATAAAATTAAAATGAGATGTGTGAAAAAACCTTTTGAAAAAGGAAACTTACGGAGATAAAATATAATACTATTATTGTTATCATTCATTCACTCAATACATATGTATTGCTTATTCTATCTCAGCACATGGAACATACTGCAATCTGAAAAAAATTGTCGCTTACTATTTCTTTTAACATCTGTGGCCCTATTGTTAACTAAGACAAAACAACCATTTGGAGTGTTTTTGTTTTTGCTTTCATTCACAGATGAACCTTCTCCTCCAAGTCTTGTCTTCAGAGTCTCCTAAGTCTTGGACTTTTCAAGGCCAGAGCCGTAAAGGCCAAGTGGATCATAGGGGAGATCTAGTTTACCATCCAGACAGTCGAGCTCATGCATCCCTGAATTTGGATGGATGGTTTCCCATGGGACCTTGGACAGATTGGACCCAGCATTGGCATAGGGTTGACTTGGAGGAATAAGCTTCTGGAAACCTCGATTAGTGTTTGGTGTATGAAAATTGAACAATACTGAATCTGGAAACAATACATCACACAGCAGGTCCAAGGAAATAAGCAGAAGGTTGGAAGCAGGCCAGGGCCAGGGGCCAAATCGCTCCTCAAGGACAATTCTTCATGGAGAAATGACAGCAGGTTTGAGGACAGCAGGTATGACCTAACAAGATAATGATATTAATTACATTTTGAAAATGGGAAGAGGACAAAATGAAAGTGGTTTTTATTTGCCTATGTAATAACAGATTTTACTTCTATTGCCCAGCTATTTTGGGTCTGAAAGAAATGGATTCAGTTTTTAAAAGACAGGCAGTATTAACTTATACTAAACATTATTGAACCCCAGACACTGTTATGTTTGTTTGCTTTAAATTTATATTGACTTAATATGCACAAATAACCTTTGGAATGGATAGAGTTATTATCACTATTTTACAACGAAGAAAAGAGAGACAAGAGAGCTTAGGTGACTTGCTTTGGGTGGTTCCAGAGACCACTCTTTTGAGTGTGATGTTGTACTCCTCTATATTCTGTCATAATTTAAGAGAGGGTGAAATTCACCTGGGTAGACAAATACTCAATGAAACATAAAATCGAATTTAGAAACAGACTCTGGCACATTGGCACATATACACTCTTGCTATGTGACAGAAGCGTAGTACAGATCAGTCAGGGAAAAGAATGGGCTCTTTAATAAAAAATGATAAGGCAATTGGTTTTTCATTAGGGAAAATATAAATTTGGGTGCTTACCTCATGCTCTGTGCAATAATTAAACCTAAGATTGAAGAGTTACATGTGAAATGGAAAACTTTAAAACTATTAGAAAATGCATTTATTGCATTTGGGAACAGAATAATTTTTTTTCAAGTATAAACTAAGAATTTTAAAATGAATTCAGTTAAGTTATAATTTAAATTTTTAATACAACAGGATGCATATTTTAAAATGAAAATACAAGCTATACAATTAACGTAAATATTTGCCACACATAAAATCAACAAAATATTTAGATCTAGAATATGTAAATGACTCCTATGAGTCAAATAAGTAAATATACACAATTTAAAAACTGAGGCAGACATAAAAAGGTATTCCACAGAAAAGGAAACATTGATATCCAACAAAAATGAAGTAATTCTCAAGCTCACATTAGTCAGGCAAATGCAAACTAAGCCATAAAAGCTTTCACTTCGCTTTCAGCATTTTGGCAAAAGTTAAAATTTATGACAATATCAAGAGTCGGCAAGGATGTGAGACAGAGGGGAATGTTATAGACTGCCCTTGGGATAGAAGTGTATATTTGTATAAACTCTCCATGAAATAATTTGTCACAACTTGGTAAACTTGAAGATATCCAAATTCTAAATTTGAAGTGACAGTTGTCTAATCTCTCCTGTATCTCAGTGTCTTTATTTGTACATATTACCTAATTCACAAGGCTAGTTCAATGATTCAATGCATTATACATATAAAGTGCTTAGCTTGGAGCTTGGCATGAAATCAGCAGTCTTATGATTTTCTGAGATCTTACTTTGCACGTGCATGTACATCTTAACTAAGATTTAGTAGTCACAGATTTAAAAATATTTTTTATATATGGTTTCTTTGTGTTGATTGAATTCCCTCATGTCTATTATATCAGATTGGGACCTTCAGGATCTAGCATATCATCTTCATAGGAGTAGTCATTCCTTAAATTTTATTTGTTGTTTGAACTTTTGAGTATTAATTGACTTAAATTTTCCTTTGGGTATTTCTGTATCTGGTTATTGTTAATGGTCTTTGTGATAGAGGATCAGTAGGTGGTTACTTTTGGTTGGATAGTTGAAAAATAGGAAAAGAACATTCCAGTTGGGGAAAGAGCTAATATAAAGGAACTAAGGCTTGAGTTGAACTTATCAAAAAACAAACAAACAAAAAAGCAAAACAAAGCTAGTGCCTAGATGGAAGTATATAATCAATTTGGAAAACAAGAAGGAGATCATGTCACATTATGTAAGTTTATGTGTTGTTTTAAACAGGTATAAATCCACTAAACAATTTGCAGCAGAAGTCTATCAAAATATGATTAGCATTTCACAAATACTTTCAGGACTGCTCTGTGAAGGATAAATTTCAAATGGGCAATAGTGAAAGCAGAGAGCAGGCCAAACAATACAGCGATAACCTGGGCAAGAAATGAAGGTGGCTTGGATCTGTAATCATGGAGCTGAAAAGAAGTGAATAGATTTTAGATATGTATTGCTGTTAGTCAATAGAATGTGCTTAATGATTAAGGTATTGGGGAGAATAAAAAAAGAAGACTCAAGGATAATGCTTAGATTTTTGGTCTAAACAGTGGTACCATCTCACAAGATTTGAAAGCCCGGGGGACCACTGGATAAGAGCAGAGGATGGATAAAGAAATCGAGATTTCTATTTTGGCATGTTAAGTTTGAGATACAAAGTAGACATTTAATTAGATATGCCATAAAGGCAGGTAGATACATGAGTTTGGTATCCAGAGACAGATAAGGGCTGAAGATAAAATTGAGAAGCCAGTTGATTTTAAGCTATATTTTAAATATCACTTGAACTATGTTTAAAATCTGTGAGTTTAAGTGTCAGTTTTCTTACTAGGTAACTTCCAGAGACATTTTTGAGAATCTAATGAGGCAACAAGTAAAAGTATTCTTAAAATTACACTGTGTGCAAAGAACAATGGATTAGGAATTAGAAGATAGGAGTTTTAGTCCTGGAACTTCCATTGGCTAATGTTAGTACTTGAGCCAAGATATGTAACTTGTTTGGGCTGAGTTTCCTTAGCTATAAAATGATAAAATTAAAATCAGTAAACTTATTGGTTTCTTTCTTGTCTCATGTTTGAAAAGAAAAACTTTATTGTTGTTAGTTTTCCTCCTTCACTGAGAAGAGTGGAGCCTGTAATTATTTAGCTGCAAATTAATTAAACATGTGAACTTTATAATCACTTTATTGGAAAAAACATTAAGTTCCTAAATGGAGCATTACAAGAACATCTTAACTTTGAGCTAGAGAAAGACCCTAAAAAGCAGAATGAATTCAGTGTCTGTCTGTACAATTTTGTAGTGGAAGTAATCTTGTTTTTCTTGATTTGCAGTGGACAGTTAATTTAGGCAAAGTGGATCTGGGAGTGAAGATAAATAATACTATGAAAAAGAAAAAAAAAGTCCTGCGTAGATTTTTTTTTTATGGTAAATAAACAGAAGTTTTTATTTCCATCATTAAGAAACGTCTTTATGGATGGAACAAACATTTTAGAAAGAATAGTTAATTTTTGGCTGCATTCATATTTTTCTGTGATCTTGACATTTATGTAATCTAGATGCAAATTTGTGATTATCGTAGAGGACAGGTGAGCATGAACTGGCCAATGGACAACTGTTTAGAGAACACACAAAAATATCACCAATCTCTAAGTTCTACGTACCATGCACATAATCACAAATTTCCAAAGACTAGTTTACCTATAGCTCAACTTCTTTCTTTTAGGACCACTTCTTCATCCATAATACTTAAATACTTCTTTGAATACTTCCAGTGCAGTTAACTGGTGTCTTATGAAAAAACCTATACTATTTTTATAGAATTCTAAATTGTAGGTAGCCCCTTTATATTTTGAAACCAAAGTGAACTGCCTGGTATTTTTCTCGCTTGCATTCTCTTTTTGTTCTTAGAGAAACAAATAGACAAATAAATAAGTAAACATGTAAACTTATTAGAATATATTGTGTCTTCTGAGAGCTTTCTATTCATCTTCATGTTCTTTGGGTATTTGTTACTCAGCTTTCTGGACTGCCTCATTAATACAGTTTATGTTTTTATGCATGAGCTCATTTTAGAATTTTACATTTTAAATGTGTTAGGCAGAAAGAACCATGATTACTTAGATATTATTTGACAATTGCAGAACTTCTTGGAATGTACTATCTTCAAGATTAACCCATAGTGAGCTTGCAGGATTATAAAGTCCCATATCTTTCTCTTAAGACTGCCAAGCCAGACATTACCAATTGTTCACATTTATAAAGTTTGAATGTTTTTCACATTTAAATTTAGTAAGTTTAATATATGGCATTTCCCTCAACCTGACTTATCTCTTAAAAGCTCTGTGTTCATTTGACTCCCATGATCACTAGAATGCAAATCTACTCTTCCTACTCTTTGTTTTGATGAGACTACTAATGGCCAGCACAGTACTTAAGTCGAGATGTTTTCATTACAGGGCTTGTCATCAAATATCATCCTGACATATAGTGTCTTTTAATTCTAACCAAATAAACATCAAGATTTTAGGCTTATTATTTTAATGTTTGCATGGGTCAAGTTTTAGAAAACTCTGATCTCTGACAAGTATATTTAATTATTATTTTTATAATGTTATAATTCATGTAATATTGATATCTACTATTTTTAAAATGATAAGGTTTACATTTTCTATGTTACATTTATTCGGGTTTGTTTTTGCCTGGGTTCCAGCCATTATATATTATTTGCATGTACACTGCGACATTGTTGTGTTAGCTTGGTTGGTTCCTAAGGTCATACTAAAATGTCTTCTGTCAATCCTTACATTAATGAAGTATATTAGGAAGAGAAAGCCAAGGAGAGAATTCCATGACTGCTGAGAGACTTGTCCTTTGCTACTTGGAATATTTGCTTATGTACTCAATTCGATTTCTGAATCTTACAGCATAAGATCTACAATTCTATGCTTCTTTTTTTTTTCTGTTGTCATGATGTTATTGTACAGATACTCTGCCTGGATATGGGTAAATTTACCTGCATATCCCTGAGGTACCATAGGGTTGCATCTCTGGTACAGCCTCATTTCGTACTTCTAACCACTGAGGAATGTCTGTCTCTAGATCATTTTAGGTAACCCGCATCCTGCTTTTTGGTTTTCTGTTCCCAGCCAGTTACCTTATGTTGAAAGCCTACCTCTCCTTCTGTAACTAGTGTGCCAGTCTGTCCCCTCACATAGTTCATGTTTGATATTGTACCTTCTCTGATGGTAGATGAAGAATACAGACACTATTAAATTATTATTGTTATCAATTCTTTAATTCTAAAGGATCTAGTCTTATTAACATAATATTCATAATAACATGATTATCATCATCAGTTTGGTAGAAGTAATATCATCAAAAGCTTAAATAGAGCTATTAAGTTTGCTGTTGTAATGACATGATGAGTAAAAATCACAAATGCTAAGCCATTATTATCCTATCTTCTTCAATGTCAAATAAGGCCTTTCTCAAACCAACCATGCCATGTCCTCCATTGATTAGCATCACCTCCAAAGATGGTAATTTATTTGGAATTGATTGGTCATTAATTTAACATTTTTAAATGCCAAGATTTGAAGCTGTGTACTAAGACAGGAGGCCAAAAGCTGTATTCATACATACTAGCTTCTTAGATAAGGTTTAGAGATTCCAGAAATTCTCATACTCAGATTAGTTGACCAAAACAGGCTTAATTGGCTGATTTGACTTTTTCTACTAGAGAAAGAGAATTTGCGTTTAAAAATTACTTTCATTGCTTCAAATGCTTTGTCTGTGCTTAATTCTTATTACAATTTTATTGTCATCTTCATTTTGTAGATGAGGTGACCAAAGCTAAGAAATATAAATAGCTATAATAAGGAAATAAAGAGCAGAATCAAGATGTGGATAAATTCATCTGACCTCAATGCCTGTCTTCTTTTTATATTCCACTGCCTTACAAGAATAAAATTTTCCTAACACTTTTCTACATATATTATCTTGAAAAATTTGTTTAATTCTCCTAGTTGTAGATTTTCTCATCTATAAAATGGGTATAAGAAAAGTAACCAACCCTTAGAATTGCCTTGAAGATTTAATGTAAAGGTTTTAATACAATTTCTGGCATGTAGGTGATTAAATATATGTTACATGATAATGATAAAGATAATGAAGATAATTCCTGCTGTAGATTAAACTATTCAGAAAAATTCCAGAGGAAGTGGTATGATGTGTTAGAAAGAACACTTTATTGAAAATATACTCAAGAAAAGAAAGTACCACAAGATGCTTCTAAGATTTCAATTCTGGCTGATAGAGAGAATTAGATTCTCAGTATAAAAGAGAGAAATAATAAAAGTAATGATCTATTTGGAAGTCAAAAAAGATGGGCTTTGTTATTGGCCCATAGAGTTCCATGGAGTCTCTATCAGACTGTCAAGATGGGGATAGCCAACTTGAAATGGCATAAGTGGGAATGGTGATAAGGAGAGTCATGAGAGCTAAAAAGCTATGTATGAGGTCTCTGCATGTATCTCTATTGAAGTTAATGGAGTCAATAAAATAGATCAGAATGAGAATTTAAAGTATACAAAGAGAAAAGAAACAGGAATAGAAATGTCATAGCATCTACATTAAGAACAGATATTGGGCTGGGCACGGTGGCTCATGCCTGTAATCCCAACACTTTGAGAGGCAGGTGCATCACGAGGTCAAGAGATCAAGACCATCCTGGCCAACATGACGAAACCCCGTCTCTACTAAAAATACAAGAATTAGCCGGGCATGGTGGTGTGCACCTGTACTCCCAGCTACTTGGGAGGCCGAGGCAGGAGAATCACTTGAACCTGGGAGGCCAAGGTTACAGTGAGCCAAGATGATGTTACTGTATTCCAGCCTGGGTGACAGAGTGAGACTCCATCTCAGAAAAAAAAAAAAGAAAAAAGAAAAAAAAAAACAGAAATAAACAACACATTTATCAGCAATAAATGACCAAGGCTCAGAAGTTAATCTATTGCCCGAAATTTGTTGACTATAAAACAATTGAAGGATTTTGGGAAGTAGGGGGGCAGTGGATAATTATAACTGACTTCTAGCTTGTTTTTTAACTCAATAATCGAAATTCCCCTGATGATTCGAAAGCAGTTGTGAAGATACTTTTGCCTCCTCAACTTCTTGTCTATACTACAGAGACTTGAATGTGTAAATTTAAGAAAACTAGACTATTTTGTTCTATTTTCTGCTTTTTTTGTAGCATCAGGGTAATTTCTGTTTATTCCCTTTAACTTTATTATATTCAGACACTGCAGATATACAATAAAATTACAACAAAGTATGGGGCTAGAAGACTGAGGCAGATTGTAGATATTTTAATCTAGGGATATTCCTCTTAACTGATGTTAGGATGTAACTCTACTTGATTGTAAATTTTGAGGATACAGAACATGTTTTTATATATTAGGAATCAAATATGGTTAAGCAAATAAATTTTTAAAAATCAACAAATGAACAGATTTTATGAACAGAAAATATGGGATTTTCCCAGATTAATACTCATGCTTAGAATTCTAGTTTTGCATATACTTTAACCATTTAGAGAATGAGATAAGCAAGAAATGGGAAGGAAAAAGAATGTTACCCCAGACTAGCAAAGCTGAACTAGAGAAATGAGTAATTGGCAGTGGAATTTACAGAGAAAGCTTTGCAAATCTAGCGGTCCTTCAGCTGTGGTTCTGGAAAGTGGATTCCTCTATTGCCTAAATAGTTGGTGAAGAAAGGCAGGAAAAGTCCATATGAAAATTTTCTTTCTTTCCTCATTCCACTGTCAAGTGTTCTGTCATATAATCTTAATTAGATGCAAGGAAGTTTAAAAATGCAGTGTTCTTGTGCACTCATAAGGTTAAATGAGGTTGGTGAACACTTAGCTACTGTTCTGTTTTTCACTTCTGAAACTCAGTAATCATGTGACCTGCTTTAGCAAACATTTTGAACAAGAATCTCCCCTAGAAAAATCTGCTGTATCTACTTTCTCATCAACTGATGCTAACTTCTAAGCAAATATCATGTGCTTTAGAATTTTGTTTCATTGGTACCTCAAATTTGATATTAATTTTTGGATTAGTCCAAACTATTCCGCAGCATCAAAACACGCCCCACCCCCAAATCTCATAAATTAACTCAGTGAAAAAGTGTCATTACCCCATAGAGGATGAGAAGAATTTCCCAGCTGACACTTCCAAGCAGGGACTCAAGGACTTCAGCTCCTTTTCTAGAGTGGTACCATTATCTCATGCATGCAGATGAGGAAAAGTGAGTACATGGAATACCATGAAAAATAGTTATGACCAGTTTTCTTTTTGGCTACTTTGTGGACAAATAGGCTCTAAAAGGGAAAGGTTAAGAAAGGAATAGACTAGTTAGGAGACTACTGCAATAATCTAGATGAGAGCTGCTGATGGCTGAAGAGTGGAGTTAGAGTGGGAGGTAGTGAGGAGGCAGAAAAGTAGGTAAAAATTTAGAGTACAACCCGTAAGTCTAAGTTACATGGCTAATAAATAGCAGAACCCAGATTCAGATCTAGAGCTTCTTGGACTAATGTCTGAGTTTGTTACACTATTCCATATTAGTTTACCTTTATTCTTCTGCTTATGTGTGGAATAAGCAAATACTTATAATCTTTCTTTGTGGCTCAAGACACACAATTCTCCCCTGTTATGATGGATCCTGGCTAACAGGTTCACAGTCTAGTCATTTGTGGGCATGGGGAGAGACTCTCACTCATTGAGACTGCTCATACTTCTTGTTAATGAATAAGCTACGCTACTCAATTGCTCAGTCAAGGGATTTTCTCCCTGCAGTCCTCATGGCTTTGGTTGTTTCATCCATTTTCTTGTTTACCAAGAGGCAAGTCAGGTGGTCTGGGGTGCTGTCTTGCCTCTAACTGGCTTCAAGTTGAAATGCCTGAATTCAATGCCATTGTTGAGACAATGTACAACCCTTGTTCTTTAATTACTCCTTCTTACTTTCACCACATATTGTGATTCATTTGCTTAAAACCACTGCAATAGTTGCTGCCATAACAAACGCTTTCCTGAGAGTCAGATTAATGTTCCCCTTTGTTTCTAGCTTATCTGCAGCCTGTCTGCAGTAATATACTCAACCCAAACAAGCCTATTTTTCACTCACAGCCTGCCTTTTATGAGTCCCACTGACAGTTCCTTAATAAATAATGCATTTCTAAATGTTCCTAAGCTTTTCTCCTTATTAATAATTCCAGTAGCTTTCCCATGGCTGAGGGGTTTAGTTTGGTCACTGACTTGATTTTATTCTTGCCTGTCTCTCTTTTTTATTTTTTGAGACTAGCATCTGGATAAGAAGGAGGTTAAAACAGTGCTCCATTGTAGCAGGTGTTCAGTAGTTAGGAGTTAGTACACACGACATACTCAGATGTATAATGGAGACTTTCTTGGGTGTTTTTTATTTTATTTTATTTTTTGTAGCTCTGGCCCTTTTGCCATAAGAACAAAACAAAATTCTTGAATTCCATGGAAAGATACTTTCAGGTTGATTCTCTGGAGACGTATTTGTCACTATGTTTGCAAAGTGCATTCAGATTAGCATATTTAGGTATGAGATGTTTGTTTTTGGTGTTTTCAACAAACTATCTTTTTTTGTATTTATCTATAATAATGTGGAATTGTGACTAATGCCTAAAGGAAGTCTTTGGTCTTTGTTACAAAAAGTGTTGGCTCAATGAATTAAAAAAAAAAAATCAGTCAATTTGTGGAAAAGAAGAACAAATTCATATAATTACTCATTTTTCACAGTGTGTTTCTCTGTTCTGATAACACTAACTGGGAATGTCCATTCCATTTTTCTCCCATAAAGCATTTTCTTTGGAGCTAACATCCATGTCTCCCTGTTCTGCAATCACCAGTTTATGGCTACCCAGTGGATGAATTTTGTAAGAACTCCGCTGTAGAATTCTCTACTGTTTAATCCTTATTATTTCTTCCAAGTATGTTGTGAATTGGAGGAGGCAGGGAAAGACTTTGGCTTAGTCCCTTAGCATTTAATATGAGATTTATCAGAAGGACACTCAATATATGTGTTATAATTAATTGATTTATTTACATCTATTTACATTTTATCTTTTGTGTGTGTGTTATATCTTTTTTTGTATGCTTGTCAGGAATTTTCTTCTTTAGTGGAAACTACGCAAGCCAGCAATTATGTTTTCAGATTCTTTTGTATCTGTGCTGACAACCAGATTATTCCACATATAGTAGGAGTTAATAAATGATGATGTACTACAAAAGAGAGACAGAAACTTTCACCATGATGAGAAAGTTGTTGAGTAAATTCCTTTTTTCTAGAAAAACTAAACAGGCTTAAATACTAACTATAACATATAATTTGTTTGATGAGATTCCTTGTGCTGTTGTAAAACCAGTTTAGCTCCTACACTGCATATATATTTCTGTTGAAAAGATGTTACAAAAAAAGTAAACCCATGTTTGGATTCTAAGAAGTTTTGATTTGAAAAACAATTCTAATAATCCTACTATGGCATGTAGAACCTCACAAAAGCGTTCAGTCTTTGGAGGGCAGGCACTATCAATTTCCCACCAGGATCCTCTAATCCTATCTTTTGAATGCACACCAATCAACTTCCAACTGCTAGCACCTGTGCTTTTTATGTGAATCTCCAGCTCTGCACTGGTTGGGTGGAATGATTCTGAGTTGTGTGCCCTACCGTGACTCCTACAATTCCCCTGCTGGCTTAATCTCTAGTCTTCTATAATGGTAGTTGGCTTTCTCATTTACCTTTTATTGTTTACTTTTCCTTTGTTGTGCTTCCCTTCCCTGTCCCAATTCCCCACCTCCATACCGGCATTCCCTTCACAATCAAAATACAATACTTACACTTGAATTCTTGAATTTGTGCCTACTTCTGGGGGAACTCAAATAAGACTCTGAGGTATACTTCTTATTTCAACAGTAATTTATGTTTAAATTTTAAGTATTTGAATTTATTCTTGCTTTACTGATTTATTATTCTAATGGAAACCCATTCTGAACAAATAGAGAATTCTTTATGTGAGGGCCCTAAGATGGCATGCATATATATATATCACTTGAGAAATAGGAATAAGCACCCTCCTGAGGAGAGTCTGCCAAACAGCCTAACCTAAATCCTCGTCAAAACACATAGTGCCTGTGTTAGTCTGTTCTTACGTTTCTAATAAAGACATATTTGCAACTGGGTAATATATAAAGGAAAGAAGTTTAATTGACTCGCAGTTCAGCATGGCAGGAGAGGCCTCAGGAAACTTACAGTCATTGCGGAAGGGGAAGCAAACATGTCCTTATTTACATGGCAGCAGCAAGGAGAAGTGTAGAGCGAAGAGGGGCAAAAGCCCCTTATAAAACCATCAGGTGTCATGAAAACTAACTTTCACAGCCACAAGATGGGAAAACTGCCCCATGGTTCAATTACATCTGCCTGGTTCCTCCTGTAGCACATGGGGATTATGGTAACTACAGTTCAAGATGAGATTTAAGTGAAGACACAGCCAAACCATATTAGTGTCTTATTCACAGGGATGCTGAGAAAGGCAAATAAAAGCTTTGGTAACTAGCTCATATTTGGAAGAAACATTCACCTTGAAATACCAGGGAAAATTTTAGTTTTTATGTTTAAAGGGAGTAAAAGCAAACCGAAGTTCTGATACCATGAGCATAGCAAAACTGAGATAAAAATGCAAACCTATTGATGTACTCAAAGTCCCACATCTTGGGTAATCCTCTAAATTTCCTTCATTTCCATCTGATGGCTGATCCAAAGACACTGTTTCTCAGGAATAGATGATTGGTTGTCTGCAAATAGTCCTTAAAACTACAATTTGGATGTGAGGCATTAGCTCAGTGAAGCAGAGAGATGGCATGAGGTAGCCTGGAACTGATTTTCTCTCCTGATTGCATATATCAGTGCCTGATTTACCACTTGTTTATAATTAGAGTATTGAACAGTGTGCCAATTCACTAAGAAAATAAGTTAATACATTATATGCTACCCAACATATCAATTAGAAATGATTACAGCTCCTATTTTAGGGTCAAGTGGTTTTAAGTATGACTTTGTGTGTTGGCCATACACCTTTTCAATTTCTGTAGCTTTGCTCATGATGTGCCTTCTATCCCACACCCTCCTCCTGCTTCAGTGTCTACTGAACATTATTTGCATTGCAATGCCCTAAGTCACATGGAGTCAGATTTCATTGCCCCATAAAAGATTGTATTACATTCCAAGTTCTTCAGCAGTTAATGTTAAAACCACTCACTGGTTTCTCTTTTGAGGTAATTACCATTTCATGACTGCATGCATGTCTTTGCTAACATGATAGTAAGATAGTAAACAACCTGAGGGTTTTTACGTGTTTTTATTTTATTTTATTTTCATGATGTGTAATACTCTTTGGGCACTTAGCTTCTCTCTCTCTCTCTTACTTATACACATGCACAATTTTTAAAAAAATAAATGAACCATTCATTATGTTAAAGAAACAGGTGGATGCTTGCTAACACTCACCCTTGCTTTTTCTTTCTCTGAACATTCTCTTTAACAATAAACAATGATTTTTGAAGTGTCCTCAATCTCCTAAAACCTTTTCTTTAACCTCTACCCTGCTTGGGTCAGTGAGAATCTTGTCTTTAATTATTTCAAAAATGTTGCTACTAAGAGTGGTCTTCCTGCCCAATACACACAGACATACTTTCATATGCATCCAAAGTTCAGAAGTACATCTCTTCTTTAAAATCATAGAATGAGGTGCTCCTTCTTCTGCTCAGCAGAAACCTTTCCACCTGTGCATTTGGTTCCATGACTGAGCCTCTCATGTCTTCAACTGCTTTATCTATATTGACTTCCTGCTCAATCCAGACACACTCTCTAATCTCTCATTCTATTTCCACTACATTCATTTTCTGTTTCTCATTCTCTTCACCAATTACTGGAATCTATTATTAACTCTACTTTTGGACTCATTCTATGAGGTTCTCATCAAAGATACTAAGTGCCAAATACAGGAAGCATTTTTAGTTCATATATTACTGGACCTCCTCTGCTACATTTCATCTTGTTCATCACTTTCAGTTTCATCAAAATTCCCTTTTTACTGTTCTCCTGCATAGCTCTGTTGCATAGTTCTGAAAGCTTCTTTCTCTGTGATGGTTCTTTTCAGTTTCACATCCCTCACAGATCTGGCCTCAGCTCATTCCTCTTCTCTATGTGTGTTCTCTTCATAGATTATTTCATGTCTCTTTGTATCAGTAAATAGCAATATGCTGAATCTCAATTACTACCTCTGCTAGAGAGCTCTACTTTAAGCTTTAGGTTCTGTGAGAGATGGGAAAGTTCTTCTTCAAAGTTTATATCTTAGACTACATTATAAGAAGTTACAATCTCTTCTGTTTGGCCATTATCTGCTATTAGCATGAACATATACACATGTATATATATTCTCTAAATAAGCTACATCTTAAAGCAGCTGTCTTTACTAACATCATACTGTCTTGATTACTGTAGCTTTAGGATAAGTCTTAAATTTGGTTAGTGTTAGTTCATCTGCTTTGTTTTTCTTCCTTCAATATTGTGTTGGCTATTGTGGATTTTTTACCTGTTCATATAACTTTAGAATTTGTTTTGTCAGTATCCACAAAATAATTGCTGGAGTTTGGATTGGGGATGCATTGAATCTATAGATCAAAATGGAAAAAATTGGTATCTTCACAAAATTGAATCTTCCTAACCAATATCCCTCCGTGTGTTTAGATCTTTGATTTCTGTGATCAGAGTTTTGCAGCTTTCCTTATATTGTTCTTGTACATATTTTTGAAGAGTTATACCTAAGAGTTTTATTTTGTGGAGTACCAGTTTGAATCACATTATGTTTTTCATTCCAAATCCAACTTGTTTATTAATGGTATACAGAAAAGTGATTGGCTTCTGTATATCAAGCTTGTATTGTACAACCTTGATATAATCACCTATCAGTTCTAGTAGGTTTTTCTTGTTGATTCTTTCAGATTTTCCACAAAAGCAGTGATGCCATCTGTAAAGTTTTCTTTCTTTCTTCCCAATCAGTATATTTATCTTTCCTTTTCTTATCTTATTGCATTAGGTAGAATTTTCAGTATAATGTTAAAAAGCAGGTGAGAGGAGATATCCTTGCCTTCTTCCTGATCTTAGTAGAAAATTTTCTAGTGTCTCATTAAGTGCATTGTTAGCAGTAGAGTTTTTGTAGATTTTCTTTTCTAAGTTGAGGAAGTTTCTCTCTACTTCTAGTTTACTGAGAGTTTCACTATAAGGAAGAGTTGCATTTTGTCAAATTTCTTTTTCTTTTGTGCTACAGCAAAGTGTTCACTGAATTATTCTGAAGTTTATTTGGACATGTACTTTTTTCCAGCTTTTATTTTAGATTCAGGGGGTACATGGGCAGGTTTGTTATGGGTATATTGTGTGATGTTGAGGTTTGGGGTAGGTACGATCCCATCACCCAGGTACCGAGAGTAGTATTCAATAGTTTTTTTTAACCATTTTCCCCTCCCTACTTCTAGTTGTTCCCAGTGTCTATTGCTGCTATCTTTATATCCATAAGTACTCAGTGATTAGCTCCCACTTATAAGTGAGAACACATGGTATTTGGTTTTCTGTTTGTGTATTATTTCGCTTAGGGCAATGCCTGCCTGGTGCATCCATGTTGCTGCAATGAACATGCTTTCACTCTTCTTTATGGCTGCATAGTATTCCATGGTGTATATGTACTACATTTTCTTTTTTTTCTAGGTCTATGGAAAATGACATTGATTGTTTGATAAGAATAGTGTTAAATATGTAGATTGCTGTGAGCAGTATGGCTATTTTTGACAATGCTGATTCATCAAATCCAGGAGCATGGAATATTTTTCCATTTGTTTGTGTCATCTATGATTTCTTTTGACAGTGTTTTGTAGTTCTCTTTTTAGAGCTCTTCACTTCTTTGTTTAGATATATTCCTAGGTGTGTGTGTGTATGTGTACGTGTGTGTCTATCATAAATGGGGTTGCTTTCTTTTTTTTAACCAAGTTTATCTATTAATTTAATTTTAAAATTCTAGTAAATATTCAAGCAACATTTTCTTTTTTCTAACACAGGACACAGAAACCACATATTAGAGTAAAAAGAAAATCAAGAACAACTAAGATAACCTTTAAAAATGTAGAAAAGAGTGGCATGTCCTATAAGGAGACAAGAATTACTATAAATTACAGTAATGATATCTATGTGCATTAGTACAAAGATACAATTTGGCTCTCAGTTTGAATGTTCTTGATGCATAGATATGCTACTGATTTTTGTACATTGATTTTGTATCCTGAAAGTGTCCAAGCCTAAGTGTGGAGCCAGGAAATCCTCTCAACCACAAGTTTTTTGCACAGGGATGGGAGATGGCCTAAACTCCTAATCCAGGTGAGAAGGTGCTCCAGATAGCTGGAGATCTGCCTGGGTATGCAGAAGAGAGGCCCCCACTGCACTGTCATCTATGTCCATGAAGGGTGGGACAGCTCAGGCTGCTGGTCCAGGCAAGTAAGTGCTCCAAGCACCTGGATTTCTGCCTGGGGGTGGAGCAGAGAGGGCTCTGCTGTACCACAATCTCAGGAGAGCAGGCTGGGGCCAACAGCAGTGGCACACATAGACTGATTGTAGGTTACCAAGGTGGCCCTGGCTGCAAATCTCACTGTCCAAGAGAAACTGTAGCTGTAGCAGCTCTCCTCCTGGGGAGCACACAATTATAGCACCTACTGCTGGAGTTCTTTCCACAGTTCTGGCTGTGGAGGCCCTTACCTCGCTCCAGAGCAGGTGGTCTAATCTCTGGTCTGATACTAAAATGCCCGAGAGGCCTTGCTGACAGGTTGCCAAAGGATGGCTGACTTTGTGTATGTCCAGATTAAAAATGATGTCCTGCTTTTGGTACTGGGTCTGCAAAAATGTCAGCAGCTTTCCCAGTGTCTTTTCCTCAGAGCATTTCTAAGTGTCTCCTCAAGTTAGCTCACGAGCTTGGGAGAAACAAAGTGCTCACCCTTGGCCTGGGTTGCTCAGGTCCCGGCTTTCTGCCTCTCTCATGTACTGGAGCTTCACTCAGTTTTATCAGCAAGACAAGTTCACAGGGTCTGTTTGCCAGCATTCTTCTCCCTGGGATTATGAGATGTGCTTCTTGATTCCAGTACACTCTCGTTTTCCTCCTTGAATTAAAGCTCACAGGGTTTAGCCACTTGTTATTTCCAAGTGGCTAAGACACACTTAAAGTCTCTAATCTGTCAATTTGGAAAAAAACAAAAAACAAAAAACAGTTACTTTTCTTTATTAGCATTAGTATGCAATTTTTCTTCTTTAGCCTGTTGTAATGGATTACATCTGGAATCAATGCCACTTGTTTTAGTTTCATTCTATACATTGTTGAATTTTATTTGCTAATATTTTGTTGAGCATTTTCTGTATCTATTGTGTATTAGAGATGTTAATCTATAGTTCCCTGTTATTGTAATATCTTTGTCTGGTTTTGATATTTGGCCTCATGGAATGAGTTAAAAAAGTATTTCATCTTTTTCTATCTTCTGAAAGAGATGGCAGAGAATTAGTATAATTTCTTCCTTAAGTGTTTGGTAGAATTTGCAAGTGAACCCATCTGGGCCTCATGTTTTCTTTAGTAGATATAGACATATTCAGATAGTTTTTGACTCCTGTGTAAGTTTTAGCAGATTGTGACTTTTAAGGAATTGATCCATTTCATCTAGATTTTTAAATTTGTGAACATAGATTTACTCATAGTGTTTCTCGATACCAGGGTCTGAATGTTTGTGGCTCCTCTAAATTCATATGTTACTATCCAAATGTGCAAGGTAGCAGTATTAGGAGGTGAAGACTTTGTGATGTGATTAGGTTATGATGACAGAGTTCTCATTAATGAGATTTTTGCTGTCATAAAAAAACAATCTAAGGAAGCTCATTCACCCATTCCAGTAAATCAGGAAGTTGGGCCGCCCTTACTAGACATCAGATCTACTGATGCCTTGATCTTGTACTTACCAGCCTCCAAAACTTTGAGAGATAAATTTCTATTGTTTATAAGCCACCCAGTTAACGGTATTTTGTTACTGCAGTCTGAATGGACTAAGACACTTGATTATCCTTTTAATGTGCATGGGCTCTGTAGTGATGTTCACTTTATTTCTGGTATTAGTAATTTGTGTCCTCTCTCTTTTTATTTTAATTAGGCTGATTAGATGCTTATTGATTTTATCTATCATTTTATACAATCAATTTTTTATTTTATTGTTTTCCTCTATTGAGTTCCTGTTTTCAATTTCGTTGATTTCTGCTCTAATATTTATTTCTTTTCTTCAGCTTACTCTGTATTTAATTTGCTTTTTACACTTATTTTCTAAAATGAGAGTGTCAATTATTAATTTTAGCACTTCCTTCTTTTCTAATATATGTATTCAATTCTATTCTTTTTAAGGAGTTATTTCTTTCAGATTTACTTCTGAGCATTACTTTTGCTGCATTCCAGAAATCTCAATAAACTATGTTTTCCTTTTTCCTTAGTTCAAAATATTTTTAAAGTTCTCTTAAGAATTCTTTGACCCATGTGTTATTTATACATATGTTGCTTAATTTCCATGTATTTGGAAGAATTTTCCAGTTATTTTTCTGTTTAATTCCACTATGGAATTTTTTCCAGTTATTTTTCTAATTTAATTCCACAGTGGTCTGAGAGTAGACACTATATTCTTTTAAGTTTATGAAGGAGTGCTTATGACCCAGAATGTGGTCTGTCTTTGTCAGTGTTCCATGTAAGCTTGAGAAGAATTTGAATTCAGCTGTCATTGTATGAAATAGTCTACAGATCTCAATTTTATCCCAGTTGATTGATGGTGTTGTTAAATTCAACTATGTCTTTACAGATTTTCTGCCTGATGGTTGCATTCATTTCTGATAGAAAGATGTTGATGTTTCCAGCTATAATAGTAGATTCATTCTATTTCTTCTTTCAGTTCCATCAGTTTTTGCTTCACATATTTTGACACCTACTTATTAGGTGCATACATGTTAAAGATTGTTATGTTTTCTTGGAGAATTGATTCCTTTCTTATTACATAATACCATCCTTTATTTCTGATAATTTTTCTTTTTTGCAGTCAGCTCTCTCTGAAATTAATATTGCTGCTCCCATGTTCTTTGAGTACTGTTGACATGGGATATCTTTCTCCATTCATTTGTGTTTAATCTACATGTGTCTTTATATTTAAAGTGTGTTTCTTCTAGGCAATAATAGTTGAATCTTAATTTTTTAATTAATGCTGATAATTTATGACTTTTAATTGACATATTCACACCATTAATGTTCAAAGTGATTATTTATATAAGTATTTTATATATTTTGTCTTTGCTGTCTTTGTTCTTTGTTCTTTTGTCTTCTGCTCTTTTTCTGCCTTATGTTTGCAGTTTTAATTGAGCATTTTATGTGATTCTACTTTCTCTCCTTTTTTAGCATATCAAATATGCTTGTTTCCCACTTTTGTTAGGGTTTTCCCTAGAGTTTGCCATATGCATTTACAGCTGTCTGGAGCCTCCCCCCCACCCCCTTTCAGAAAACACTATGCCACTTTACAGGTAGTGTGAGCACTTTATAATAACTGAGTTAAATTATCAAAATACATTATTAAAGTTGATTTAACTTGTTTCTTTTTACTCTTTTCTGTGACTTCTAGATGATTTAAAATTACATGTGGACTTTTATTTTTGGTTCAGGGAGTACAAGTGCAGTTTTGTTACATGGGTAAATTGTGTGTTGCTGATGAACATCCCATCACCCTGGTAGTATACATATCCAGTAGGTTTCAACCCTTGCCTCCTCTTTCTCTCCCCTTCTAGTATTACTCAGTGTCTATTTTTCTCATCTTCGAATCTGTATGTACTCAATATTTAGCTCCCATTTATAAGTGAGAAGATGCACCATTTGGTTTTCTGTTTCTATGCTAACTTGCTTAGGATAATATCCTCTAGCTGCATCTATTGTTGTGGCAATTGAAATGAGTTCCTTCTTTTTTGTAGTGTGTACCATTCCATGGTATATATGTACTACATTTGCTTTAGCAAGTCCACTGTGGATGGGCATCTAGGTTGATTTCATGTTTATTCTATTGTTAATAGTGCTGTAATAAACATACTAGTGCATGATGCTTTTTGATAGAACGATTTATTTTCCTTTGAATACATACCCAGTAAATGGATAGCTAGGTAGAATGGTAGTTCTGTTTTAAGTTCTTTGAGAACTCTCCAAACTGCTTTCCACAGTGGATGAACTAATTTACATTTCCACTAACAGTGTATATAATGCATTCCATTTTCTCCACAACCTCATCAACTTTTTTAAATTTCACTTTTTAAAATAGCCATTCTGACTGATGACTGATGTGAGATGATATCTCATTATGGATTTTATTTTCTTTTTTAAAAATAGGCATGGAATGTATCTGGAAGGACATACAAAATCTATTTAACTCCTGGAAGGGAAATTGGGTAGCTGTAAGTCAAAAGTAGAATGAAGATTAATTTTTAAGCTCTTCTGATTTGTACACTTTGATTTTGTTTCCCATATACTCACAACCTATTTAAAGTGAAAATGATAAACATACGTTTTTAAAATAAGATTCAATCCTTATGAAGAGCTTTAAGGGTTCTTCCCTAAGCTGCTTCCCTAATGAGGTTGAGGTGTTCTTATTTCTTCTGTATTCCAAATTATCACTAATATTACACTTACTGAATTGTTTTATAATTTCAATTTGCAACTTTATTTCACATATACTCTGAGCTTTTGATGCTCTTTAATTTTATTAATTTTTGTAACCTCATTACCTAAACTAATGCTATATATGATTCTTAGCAAGAAATATTTTTCTTTGCAAAAACAAGAGAAATAACAAATGTTTCCAATTTTTCTCCACTGACCTAAACCCTGATATTTCATGTTCTGGAGCTAATGGAGGAAGAAGACAGAATTTTAAAAGTGAGAGAAAAAGAAGCTGAAAGACGAAACAGAAGTGAGGCTGCAGATAGGAAGGAATTTCACTTCCTTATTATCCTCCTTGCTCTATGGTTACATTATACCCTGGTGGTGTCACATTCTTGACTTAATTTATGTAAAAGAGGGGTAGGTCATAGATGGGCCCACACCCACTGTGCTGCCAGGGGAGTACTGATGCACTGGTTCTCTGGCCAGCTACCTCTACCTATTGGTTGCTGTTTTACCTGTAGCTCTACCTATTGGTCTTTTTTCTATTCCATTTAGCCATGAAGGCCCAATGCAATTTTCCTTTCATAAGGTGGCCTCTTGTATCTTGAAAAAGTTACTTTAGTTGAAACTGAGAGTTTGATGGGCTTCCTGAAAATCTTATCCACCATTCACTTTCAGCCAGAAAATAAGGAGTCTTTTATTTAACTTCTTATAGATAATTGATCAGAAAGAGTCTAGCTTTGCTTAGAAGCACTTATCTTAGATAAAATTGGAACATCCTATTAAAATATATTGACCTGTGGCAGCTAGAGGCTGTCGTACTAAAAACATTGCTAATACAGTGAATCACATTTCATAACAGGACTGGGGCAGCTACAGTTCTGAGAGAAATGGCAACTGTTTAAATGCAAACAATGTGTGTGTGTGTCTGTATGTGTGTGAGTGTGTGTATGTGCATGCATGTGCTCAGGTGTATGTCTCTGTGTGTGTGTGTGTGTGTGTGTGTGTGTGTGTGTGTGTGTGTGGTGTGTTTCTCCCTTGAAAGCTTTTATTGCACTATGGAAACAAATTGGCCCCAGGTCTGGAACCTGTTAACTACCTTTTCAAGCTAACACACTGCTAGAAATGTATGTCATTCTATTTTATTGAGTCAAGGCGTTATATATTACACCAGGAGTTATGAGTGCAAAATGCTCTTCAAGCATTGTGTTCTCATGGTAGGCTAGGATTAAAGATTGTTAGAAAGAGGTTATGGTTTGTGTCCTATTTGTTCATTGGATACAAGGTCTTTTGCAGCATAACCCAGTAGATAGAATATTCACATTTCTTCCTCTCTTTTTACCAAACTTAGAAAAAAAGGTATCAGGAAATCTATTGTATTGAAGCCAAAACCCATATTTTGTGCAATAGATTGATTCATATTACATCAAAATGCTAGTGATTCTTTTAGACTCAGAAAACTACCATGTGGGCAGATTAGAGAACTGTTAAATCTATAACAGAATCAGACATTCTCTCCAACACATCTCCTTTTAACGGCCATTCAACTGCTCTTAAACAACCTCACAGAGACAGCACACTACGCTTTAGACAGATCTGAATCTTAAAGTCATTTTCCTTTAATAGACCTACATTCTGCTTCCCTGTAGTTTCTAAACTTAGCCTTTGTTTTATTCTTTTGAGCTAAGTAGAACAACTTTAATCTCTCTTTCTCATGGTGTCATGGTGGTCCTTCGCACCCTGAGAAAGTTACTTATGTCTCTTCGATTTTCTCTTTTAAAAATTGCAGATTAATATTAGTATCAGGTTCTAGCATTGTGGCTGCTACTATTAGTAGAAAAAGGAGGTTGTTAATGCTATTGGTAAATAAGATGATATGTATAAATAGTGCTTAGCATGGTGCCTGGCACAGAGTTAGCATTCAATAAATGTTGGCTATTTTTACTATTAGTTGAAGACAACTCCATAGTCACATTAAGTCTTATCTTCTCTAGAATACATGTTCCTACCACTCTTATCTCTGGATTAATTTTCTGGAAGATAGGTATCTTTTTTAATTCAGCAACCAGATGTGAATATATCATCTTGGTTGGGGCCTGAATGACAGCATGGGAATGCTCTTCTGAGTACTATAATTCTAGCAAAATGCTTTAACCAACTTTACCCTTTTAAACAGCCGCTGAATTACATAAAAAATCTTTTGAATTGAAACTCCTGTCTTCATATGAACTTCAGGTGAACTACTGCAAAATCTGCAATTATGTTTGCACTAACGTAATAGTTTCTAATTTGTTCCCTTTGCTGGTTTGTCTTTTAACTTAAGGATACAACTTTGCATTTATTTCTAATAAAGTTTGTCTTATTGGATATCATCCATTATATTTTTCAGATAGTTAGCTTTTGGTATGTGTGACAAAAAAGGAACAGATGAGCATGTCACTTATTTCAAGCATGTATTTCAAGTAATTTTTCATATAAACAGAACCTAAACAAAAGAAGTTGAATCATATTCTCCATGACTGCCCTGTTCCTGTGCTGACATTAGAGTTTGTTCAGCTATCCAGAGATCTAATTATTTGCTTCACTATTGGCAATATTTATTGGAATGTTGTCAATGCGAGGTGTGTAATAAGTTGGTCTTAATTTTGTAACTTTGGTCAACCCATGCTAGGAGCTTAGAATGAAGCAGAAATCAAGAATAAATTACTGATGTGCCCTGAAAAGGATTCAACCCTATGTTTCAGGGTCTATATTTCTACATTCTAGGTAATGTGATTTGACCTAGTAGTGGGAACTAGGAACACCTGGGTGTAGGTACCAATTTGCTGCACTTTAATGTCTCCCACAGGAAAATTTGCTTTTTCTTTATATCTACTTTATATCATCTTTTAGCAAATAAATGTCTATTGGCATGCTTATCTGTAGTCTGTCAATTCACCACTTAAACTGATTTGCCTTTTTTTAAAAAAGAAAAATATCACTGGGAACAAAGGAAGCAGTCAATTTTATGTCAATGAAAGAGCTAAGATTTTACTTTCTAGTCGGATTACTTCTGCATATCACTTTTGAAAAGGTAATTGGAAAATTGTGCACTTAGGTGGTTAAAGACTTGTTCAGAGAGGTGCTCAACCAAAAAGAAATATTTAATACTCTGTCTTTTATGCAAAGAATTTGCTAGAAATTCAGAGAGAGTCTGGCATTGACCATAGGGATTTAGAAGAAATGGCTTCTGAAGAGGTTAGGAGAGGAGGTAAGTCAGATCTAGCCCAGGGATTTTTTACTTTGTGTGTGGTATCTGCTATAGCTAATTTTTCTCAATTTCTGCAATAGAAGTAAAAGCATTGTGGTTTTAAGGATAACATTTTCTTTTCATTCTGACCCTTTTCTGCTCTGAATAATGGGACAGCATAGATATACTGAGGTTCCACACCCTCACAGCTCCTCTTGTATGGCTGAGCTTTTAATATTTTATTTCAACAAAGTATACATAGTTTAAAAAGTGACTTTAAAAACTAATCAACTTATCCCACTCAGCATTTTTAATTACCTAATAGATCCCCAGACCTGGTATGAATTTAAGACATGCAAGAAGTATAATAATATTCAAAGATTGTTCAGAACAGAAAATATTTGTTATAGATGTTATCTGTGTCCTGGCTGAACAACCAATGATACCCAGCAATTGATAGACCCAGCAAGTCTTCACATTACCCTGGTAGAATTCATTCCCATCTGATGCATAAGTGAAATACATGGATTTTATAGAGCAGTTGATAGGAGAAATGGAAGAGCACTTTGGTTGCCATGCCCTGCAACATAGACCCTGATGAATCGCCATTTGCATAGCTCTTCTTGCCAGTTACCGCCATTTCCAAGCCAGTAGCCTTTAATCTCCTATTTTTCTGTCCTTCCTTTTACAACATATAATCTCTAGATTTCACTGCAACCTCTTTTTTATGTAAGACACTCAGAAAACAAAGAAACTTCCAGTGACCACTCTTCTTAGATGACTGATGAAAATTATTAAGAATAAAAATGGTACCACAACACATACAAAGATAGAAATGTATAAGATGGCTAAAAATCAAGGTGAACTTATCTAGTTAGAAGGCATTTTAAGCCATATCACTGAATTATCACTTTTTCTTTGCACCCTTTCCACTAGACTTAGTGCTGTAGGGAAAGGGAGAATAGATATCACGAGGTAAAATATGCCATTGCTCAGATATAAATTTCCAACAATACATCTTAGATTTCCTAATAAAACAATAGTTTTAGAGTCAGGCATTTATTTCCTGGGAATTTAATATTGATGCTTTATAGATCAAGAGTACCTATTGGATGTTTTAGCATATTGTAGCCAATGCATAGGAAGAAAAAAAGAATAATAAAAACAGTGGAGGTCATTTCATACAGGGGAAGGACAGCCTTTCCTCTTGTGAGAGGAGATGCCAGAAGAGAGAGGAAGTGATGTACAGGAGGCCAGAGGCAGGCCAGGTGCAGTGGCTCGCGCCTATAATCTTAGCACTTTGGGAGGCCAAGGTGGGTGGATCACTTGAGGTCTGGAGTTGACCAACCTGGGCAATATAGCAAAACTGTTTGTACAAAAAATAGCTGGGCATGGTACGTGGTGGCACAACCTTGTAGTCCCAGCTACTACGGAAGGAGGATTGCTTGCAACCGGGAAGGTTGGGGCTGCAGTGAACCGTGTTCAGGTCATGGCACTCCAGCCTGGGTAATAAAGTGAGATCCTGTCTCCAAAAAAAAATAAAAAAAATGAAAAATGCTGATAACTTGGGAAGATTGAAGGACATCATACCTGATTCTTAGCTTCTCAGGTATAGCCAGGGGAGAATTTATACTTCTAAAAAGTCCATATTTAGTAACTTAGTATACATAAGACTATCTATAGCTAGCTAAAGTTGAGGCAGTTATTAAATTGGAAATGAAAGACTGGTCATGGACTTTAGCAACAGCCTATATATTATCATGCCCAAAGACCTGGTGGAGCCAGCCATATCTCAGTGATATCAATTAAGGGTAATATGGATGAGGTGGCTCAGATGGCACCAAGTACACACAAGAGCCTCAAGGCAGTCCAGGATTTCTTTAGTGTGATCCTCCGAGAGTCAGTGATACAAATCTTCCTCTAACCTCTGAGCTGTAGAAGTTTCTCCTTGTCAGAGGATGGCCCTATTCTTAAAAAAGGGAGAAGAATGGAAAAGCCTTAAGAGGATGAGGGAAATCCTGAAAGGTCAAATAATTATCCAAATAAAAGCAAACTGTAAATTATAAAATGGAGATAACTTTAATTAAGATGAGAGTGGAGATGAAAGCGATGGATGAGTTTATATATATATAAAACTTAATTAGAAATTACATTTTTGTAATCTGATTCATAGTTTATAAATTTTGATCCCACCAAGATGCTTATAGTTAAGAGTCAAAATGAATTTTCAAAAGAAGCTATCATATGAGCTAGGAGTAAACATGCTTTGCCAAAAGAGAGAAGAAGTAGAGGCAAAACAAGGAGGGGAACTGTGAGCTTAAGTTATCCATCAACTAAAACTACAAACTCAAAGCACCAAAGAAGGTCAGAGAGAAAGAAATTAGTAGTCAACATAATGAAAGCAGCAACAAAATGAGGTGAGAGGAGTTAGTGGTTGATTTTTCAAAAATCTCATGAATTTTTGAGCTTTCTTTTTCTTTTGTTCTCCAGGCTTGGGTTAATACTCAGCAAGCCAGGAAGAAGATTTTTTTTTTTTTTTTAGACAGAGTCTCTCTCTGTAGCCAGGTTGGAGGGCGGTGGTGTGATCTCAGCTCACTGCAACCTCAACCTCCCGGGTTCAAGCGATTCTCCTGCCTCAGGCTCCCTGGGACTACATGCTCGTGCCACCATGCCCAGCTAATTTTGTATTTTTAGTAGAGATGGGGTTTCACCATGTTGGCCAGGTTGTCTCTATCTCTTCTTGACATCATGATCCGCCCGCCTGGGCCTCCCAGAGTGCTGGGATTACAGGCATGAGCCACCATGCCCAGCCCAGGAAAAAGATTTTTAAAGCAGCAAGGTCAAGCTTGCTGGAAAAAGATGCCCTCATATGAAAAGGCCTGACAATTGTTTGTTCTCATCTGTCAAAACATGGTTCGTTTTCAGAATAAACTCTCCTCGACTGAAATAGAAACTTTGTGTTTCACATTTTCCTCAGTGAGAACAGTTCTTAAATCATAAAGGCTGGCAAATTCCTTTAGGCTAAATAGCTTACAAAATATTAAATGAGTTTCTTAACGGTTCTACATAATTGCGTAAAATTATAAGTAATTTATATGTTAGAAAAGCTTCCTTAAAGTAGGGCTTGTTCAAAGTGCTAAGCTGAACAAACAATGGAAAACTTTGTTCTTGGCATCAAAATAAAGATTGGATTTAAGTCTGCTGGCAATGGTCATATAACTATACAACAGAGTAACACCAAGTAGAAATATGACTCATTTTGTTCATTGTGTAAATTAGTTTTTGTCACATTTTGTCATAGTAATTTCTCCTAATTCCAAGAGAATTGATCTCTTTAAAATGAGATTGTTGTTATATTCTTCATATTATTATTATTTTTTCCTAAGCTAGTGTTGATTTAGATTGCTGTTCACATTCAATTTACTCTCCAAACATAACTGGTTTTTCTAGAAGGGCTGTTACTGAATGGTTCTCTGTCACCGATGGCCACTGTTATCTCACAGTGAGTTTAGCATTTAGTTTTTGAAATCAGTAGCTTTTCAAAATTACCCATTCAGGGCCATTCCCCCAAAAAGGTTTTAATTTTACATCATGGAATTCAAAGGATTTTGTGTAGATTTGTAGGCCTTTTTCTTTCTTTCTGGCACTAATTACTTTCTTTTGTCTGCTCTCAAACTGCTTAAACAGTGTCTTATTTTTCACTGCAAATGAAAAATCAACTTATTATTTTAGCCATGTCATGGTTAGTTTGACTCAATGGTTATTCAGAATGGTGAATCAATCAATAAATTGTTGAATGATTCAACCAATATTTGTTAAACACTTCCATGTACTACAATCTGCAGGGCACCTTCCAGGGGAAACAAATCAAAATCAAAGCAGTTTCTGCCCTCAAGGATGGAGGGCCCAAAACTTGCAAAGTTATTTAATGTTATTACTGAATAGAGACCTTTAGGAAGTGATTATATATATATATATATATATATATATATATATATATATATGTATGTATGTGTATATATATATATATATGTATATATATCCCTAACAGATTAACTTTTCTAATTATTCAGACTTTGCACCTATTAAATCTTTATTGCTACTTTAACAAATTACCAAAAAGGTGTTGATTTAAAATAGCACACAGTTATTATTTACAGTCTTGAGTTCTGAAATCAGTTACACTGGGCCAAAACCAATATGCCAACAGAGCTGGGCTTCCTCCGGAGATTCTCAGATAGAACTGGTTTTCTTGCCTTTTCCAGCTTCTAGAGCAGCAGGCATTCCTTGCATCATTTGGCTCATGACACCTTTCTCAATCTTCAAAGCCAGCAGCATGGCATCTTGCCTCAGTAGTTGCACTGCTTTCTTCTCTGTCAAATCTTCCTGGGCCTCATAAGAACACTTGTGGTTGCATTTATGGTCCATCTGGATAATCCAGGATAATCTTCCCATCCCAAGATCTTTCACATTGGCAAAGTTACTTTGCCATGTAAACTAACATTGTCAGATTTCAGGGATTATGGTATCTCTGGAGAAAAATCCTTGTGGGCCATTCTTCAGTCTACTACAGACTTCCATTAAATTACTTCATATTATAGCAGCAAATACTAACTGAAAATGAAAATTGATGGTGCCTCTGTTGCAAAGAGGTGAAATGTAAGAAAGTGTATTCAGAACTGGAAGTAGAGGAGTGGATAATACAGAATGGATTGTGAGAGTGTGTGTTTGGCCTCCTGTTATCTCACAGACACTATTTGTTGCTCCCTTGAAGTTGAATAATATTGAGCCTAAATATGTGGATCCCTGGGAATACCCTAAAGGCATGAGATCAGGCCATCTGAATAGATTTATTCAAGGTCCCACATAATGTCTCTATTCGGCAGCAGGAGCTACTTCCTTTGCAGTCATAATGGCGTCCACCAACTCACAGGGCCATCCTTAGCACCTGGCATGCTGCTCCTTGTCTGTGTATCCAGGAGTTAGAATGATCTTGCTATCTAGGATTTCCATTTAAACAATCATTCACTCTGCCTCCTGGACACATACTGCTGTCGTTACCCTAAATCACCCTTTTTTTTTTTTTTTTTTTTTACTGCAAATGAAAAATCATTTGCCATGCTGCAGTCTGATTAATTCTGGAAGTGCAGTGCATCATGACTTACAGTCTATTTCTTAAGCAAAGTAAATCCACATGCATTTTTTTTTGTGATGGAGTCTTGCTCTGTCACCAGGCTGGAGTGCAGTTGTACAGTCTTGGCTCATTGCAATCTCAGCCTCCCAGGTGCTAGCATATCTCCTGCCTCAGCCTCCCAAGTAGCTGGGATTACAGGCACTCACCACCACAGCCAGCTAATTTTCATATTTTTAGTAGAGATGGGGTTTCACCATGTTGGCCAGAATAGCCTTGATCTCCTGACCTCGTGATCTGCCCACCTCTGCCTCCCAAAGTGCTGAGATTACAGGGGTGAGCCACCACACCTGGCCATGCATTTTTAATAATCCAGAGCCAGTGGCCTATCCTAATTTTTCCATACATGGCACATTAACTGAGGGCACATAGACTGCCACATGCTACTCCTATGATGTCTTATTGATCACTGCTTACTCATTCCCAGGACTCTTAAAAATTGCAAGTTCTTAATCTAAACATTTTTAGATTATATTTTTGTGTCTTTTTAGCTACTAACAACCACTGCATAACACCAAGCTGAATGTCACTCCACATCTTTGTACTTCAAAGAGCACCACTGTGAACTGAAACTCAACCTAGGTTTTATGTACAATTTCTGCTGTGTTTATACATTGCTGTGGGGCCTTTGATAAGTCACTTTCCAACTTTGAGTTTCAATTACACTATCTGAAAATTCTCCATTATACCTACTGTCCAGGGTTATGGTTAGGGTCAAGGAAGGTCATGGTTGAAAAGGTATTTTGAAGGGTAATATTAGTGTAGAGTATTATTATCACAGGAATTATCACCATTAATAAAACTATATGAATCATATAAAATACTTTTGTATCAGTCCATTATTATGCTGCTATGAAGAAACACTCGAGACTGGATAATTTATAAAGGAAAGAGGTTTAATTGACTCACAGATATGCAGGGCTGGAGAGGCATCAGAAAACATACAATCATGGCAGAAGGAGAAACAAACACATCCTTCTTCACATGGTGGCAGGAGAGAGAAGTGCAAGCAGGGGAAATGCCAGAAGCTTAGAAAATCATCAGATCTTATGAGACCTCACAATCATGAGAAGAGCATGGGGGAAACTATATCCATGATTCAATTACCTCCCACTGTGTCCTTCCCATGACACATGGGGATTATGGGACTACGATTCAAGACGAGATTTGATTGGGGACACAGCCAAACCATATCAACTTCTTTAAGTTCAAAATGTTATAGCTTTTTATGAATATTTATAAATAAATAGAATTGTTGAGTAGGAAAGGATCATAGGTATTATATGGTCAGTATCCCTGAAAAAATATGATAACTTCAATACGGTCACAGACTAGTTAATTGTGAATCTGGAGATGAAGTCCAGATCTTTTTGGTTTAGAGTAGCGGTATTCCACCACTCCATAATACTTATGATAAGAGTATGATGACCTCTTTCTTATTCCTACACTCACATGATTAATGCTTTATCTTTGCTAAGTTTATAAAATAAAAAAATCTGTTTCATGGTATACTTAAGTATTCACTCAATTATTAAAATTTTCTTATTATTTTATTTTCAAGGCCAAATTACTTTGTTGTTTCACCTTAGTAAATTGCCATTCATAAGAATGTCTGCTTCAAATCAGAATGTTGTTGTTGTTTTGAAAGGTCAGTTTGTTTCTTTTATTTGTAATATTTTTGGATGAGAATCTTGCAAATATAGACTATGATACCTTTTGTTTGTTTTTACTTTTTATTTTATTAATTTAGTTTCTTTCTTTTTAAACTTTTATTTTAGGTTCAGGAGGTACATGTGCAGGTTTGTTAGGTGGGTAAATTGTGTGTCATTGGAATTTGCTGTACAAATGATTTCCTCACCCAGATAGTGAGTGTAGTATCAAATGGGTAGTTTTTAAACCCTCTTCCACCTCCCACCCTCTACCCTCAAATAGGGACCAGTGTCTATTGTTTCCCTCTTTTTATCCACGTGTATTCAATGTTTAGCTCCCACTTATAAGTGAGAACTCATAGTATGTGGTTTTCTGTTCTTGAGTTAACTTGCCTAGGTTAATGGCCTCTAGCTGCATCCATGTTGCTGCCCAAGACATGATTTTATTTTTTTTAATGATTGTGTAGTATTTCATGATATATACATTTCACATTTTCTTCATTCAGTCCACCATTAATGGGCATCTAGGCTGATTCCACATCTTTGCTATTGTGAATAGTGCTGTGTTCAACATATGAGTGCATGTGCTTTTAATGTAGAATGATTTATATTCTTTTGGGTATATACCCAGTAATGGAATTGCTGAGTCTAATGATAGTTCTGTTTTAAATTCTCTGAGAAATCTCTAAACTACTTTCCACAGTGTCTAAACTAATTTACATTTCCACTAACAATGTAGAAGCATTCCTTTTTCTCTGCAATCTTGCCAATATCTGTTATTTTTAATATTAGCCATTCTGACTGCTGTGAGGTAGTATCTCACTATGTTTTTGATTTGCATTTCTCTACTGATTAGCGATGTTGAGAATTTTTTCATAGGCTTCTTAGCCACATGTATGTCCTCTTTTGAGACATTTATGTCCATCACCTATTCTTTAAATACGGTTATTTGTTTTTTGCTTGTTGATTTGTTTAAGTTCCTTATAGATTCTGGATATTAAACCTTTGCCAGTATTCATAGTTTGCAAATATTTTTATGTTCATGGATGGCTAAAATCAATATTGTTAAAATGGCCATACTGCCCAAAGCAATTTATAAATTCAATGTTTTATCTGTGAAACTACAAATGTCATTTTTCACAGGGCTAGAAGAAACTATTTTAAAAATCATATAGAACCAAAAAAGAGCCTGAATAACTAAAGCAATCCTAAGCAAAAACAACAAAGCCAGAGACATCACACTATCCAACTTAAAACTATGCAACTAGGCTACAGTAATGGAAACAGCATAGTACTGGTACAAAAACAGACACATAGACCAATGAAACAGAATAGAGAGCTCAGAAAAGAATTCCACACACCTACAATGACCTGGTGTTTCACAAAGTCAAAAATAAGCTATAAGGAAATGACGCCCTATTCAATAAATTGTGCTGGGATAACTAGATGTTAATAAGCAGACAATTGAAACTGGATTCCTTCTTTTTACCATATACAAAAACCAACTCAAGATGAATTAAAGACTTAAATATAATACCTAAAATTATAAAAACCCTAGAACAAAATCTAGACATACCATTCTGCAAATAGGCCTTGGCAAAGATTTCATGGCAATGTGTCCAAAAGCATTTGCAACAAAAACAAACTGACAGATAGGACTTAATTAAACTAAAGACCTCCTGCATACAAAAGAAACTATCAACAGAGTAAGCAGACAACTTACAGAATGGGCAAAAATATTTGGTTTTAGAACTGATGAAACGAAATTGTTACTCTCAGGTTAGTGATTGTATACACAGAGAACACTAAATAATTTGAATACATGACCCCTCACTGTCTCAAAAAACAACATTTTTGTATGTCAGAAAACAAAAGAATGTAGAGGAAATATTATGCTTAGCAAAAAGAAAATAGCAATAAAGTTTTTGCAAGTGACAAGCAGAGTATAGCTCTCATGGTCGTTGTTTGAGTTCCCATTTGGAATATGATAGCAAGATAAGGGAATGGGTCTCCTCAGGCAGCGCAAACTGATCTCCCTGCAACTTAATACATAATGTTTTCATACCTCATTGATCTCATCTGTGGTCTGGTTGAAACAGTAAATTGTTCATTTTCATCGCTGACTAGAATTCCACTGCATGAATATGCATTGATGGAAGAAAGGACAAATAGGCTATTTTTCTTTTATATCACTTGGTTAATATTTAGGATTGTGAGGCCACAGGTAGGGGTATAATGCCCCGAATTTGAATATGTCTAATCCTCTATTACACAGAATACATAGTCTAGGTTGAATGATTTGTCTCTAGGTCTCCGTGGCTGCATCTCCCCAATTAAAGTCATGAAATTGTGAATCACAGGTTCTGAAATGTTGTTTAGAGACTTAGTTAATTAATTGGAGTAATACTTCAGTCCATTTGTATATCAGCATACCTAGAAATTCCTACTTATCTTCCTTAAAGACTATGTATTTGAACTTACATTTGTAGTAGACTTTGACAAATTGTGGTGCCAGGGAAGTGCTAAGTTGTATTATTATGTAAGAAACATATTTGGGGCCTGTGTATAAATTGTGATGATCCCAGAGTCTTTCAAGGAACTGAGGGGAATGGATAGATCTATTTTTTAATTGGTTTGGACAGCTGTCTACACAGCTGCATCCTGGCTATTTATCTTTGCCCAGTCACATGGTCCAGGACATCTGTCTGTGCTACTTTCTACTCCTGAGAAAACTAATGAGGTAGTCAGATACACATTTTAGCCAGAGCTGGAAAGGATCAGCTAACACTGGGATGACTGCTGGTCTGGCTTTTCATGACATGACAGGCACGTGTTTTGCAAAATATCTCATTATTTTTAGAGTGGCAATTCCAGAACCTGTGACGCAGGACACGTCTTTTGTTTGGAGTGAGCACATTTGTTTCTCAGTTAATCTCAAATGCTGGCTACTGCCATGTGAAAAGCTAAATGTTGACAATGAAAGCTACTGGCTCTCCCTCTACTCTTGCTACTTCTACTGCTGGCCTTTGTCCCTAAGCCTTTCCTGTCCAAATCCTGTTCATTTTTAAATAACCAGTCAAAATGTCATCCCCATTGCTAAGCCTTATTCACTCCCTAAATAAATTCACATTTTCCTCCTGCAGAGTTTCCATTGAGCTTTGTTTTTATCTTGATTGGTATTTGCGTTTTTCATGTCTATTTGTCTTATAAAAAAGACCGAGATAATGCCATATTTATCTTTGTGTTTGGCATGTTACACTACTGATGAGTAACAAAGTCCTGATCCTTGTTGAATTATTTTATATTTTTAGATGAGTTCTAGGGAATCCACTACAATTATTAAGGATGTCCTTTGTGAATATCTTGAATAAAAATATAATTACTGTTAGAGTATCCTTGGGCAGAAGCACACTAAATATTACTGTCTGCAAAATAATTGTATAATAATTGTAAACCTAACAACTGACTATAATCCTACTTTGTTAATACCAGGGATAAGTTGCAGACTTAGGCCAGGAGATACGCTGAAGAGGCAAAACTCCAAAGAGTATTAATGCAGAATTACATATTCCTGGAGACAAGTTGCAATCCAAGTAGCGTTGCAAGGGCAAGATGTTATTGAAAGGTTTCCTGGAGGTGTGATTTTCTATTCATTTGTGAGTTTATTTGGAAAATTTTATTCTAATGGATCTTTTGGTTCTGCACAGGTTCTCTAGAATGGAGTTGGTCTAGAAAATAAGACACTAATATGCACTTCATAATTCTATAAAAATCTGTCATCATTGTAGCAGGGTGACATGTCAGTGGACTCAGCTGTAGCATAACTATGGAGCAGGCCAAAAAAAGTACAGTGAGGTTTACCTCCTTATTGGAACTGAAAAAGGTTTGAGGACCTATATTCAGAGTGGAGGAAGAGACGGTCAAACATACTTCCATCTATCACAGATAAATTACTCCCCTTTCCCAACCTCTCATGCATGCGTAAAAATATCAAACTATGTGGTGTTGAACAAGAGGATAAGCAAGGAAAAGGCCAGTAGGAAGCCTTTGGTAAGAAAAACCATGGGCAATGGACTTGGGAACTATGCACACAGATGCCCAATTAGTTTCTTTTCTTGCCCAATTACTTTATTTTCTTTATTCCATCCCCAAACCTTTAGAAAGTTTTGCTAAAATTTCAGTCTGGTGTTTGCTGTTTTGGGTAAAATGAAGGGAGGAGGGTGTGCTTAAATCTTCAGTCTGCTGTTTGCTGGTCTGAGTAGATTAAAGGGAGGAGCTTGGAGTGAGGAGACAGGGCAGAATCACAGCAATGCAGAGCAGGAAGGCAAGAGTAGGCCAACAAGGGAGGCCAAGTAGAGACACCAGAGACTGATAACCACACAGATGCTCTGTTTACTTAGTAAGACTTCTACCCTGCAGTACTGGGGCATACAGTAGCCTGCAATGATAGTGCCTGCATATTAAAGGTAGGATTATCTGAAGATTGAAGATGAACTCTGGGAACACTGAATTCATCCTCTTCTTTTCTCTTAAATATTCAGGCCATAAGTAGGAAACCTAAGACTAGCCAAGAAGAAACTAATAGTATGAATAGTTGACTTCAAGAGGGCGAGTGACATCATAGTGTATATCACTTTGAGAATGACCTCAAAATAGACCGGAGTATAGAGAATATGGGAAATGGGAAATATATTTCTTTTTGGTAGGTCTAGGATAGCATTGGGTGAGCTGCACGCCAGTGAAAATGTCTCAGCCTTTTTTATCATTACAGCATGATGTGGAAAGCAAATAAACCAAAAAGCAATTTTAAAAACATCAAATATTTAGTCAATATATGAGATCATTTGTTTCCTTACTGCCTTGCTTTGAAAGATTATGTATTTTATTGTTTTAACCAAAGCAGCTGGATTCACTCGATTAGGTAGGAAAATCTCTGATCACAGACTTCCTCCTGACTCCTATGGAAGCTAGTAAGAAGATCATTTACTCCTTTATTGTCCTGTTTTGGGGGATTAAATTTTTCATTGTTTGACCTAAAGCAGTTGGATTAGCTCAAATGGAAGCTCTCCAACCACAGACTTCCTCCTGGCTCCTACTGCTCATGTGTTACCTTTGCTATCGTATTGTTGAGCTTCCAGCACAGGCTCTGGCTGGGGCTTGTAGGCACAGATGCTGTCCCCTGAAAGGGCTTAGAAACACAAAATGAAGGTGGGCCAAAGTAAGAGGCTCCTGGCTCTGCACATATGATGAGCAGGATGGAGGTGGAAAATTAGACGTAATTGCCTCCATGTCATCCAAACTAAATGCCATTTAAAAAACCGCATATGGATTTTGTTTCCCTTTTGATTGTTATGGATTTTAGAGACATCTGTGAGCACTTGTGGATATGGAAAGCAGGATGCCAAGTGTGCAGTTTTGTAAAGGTTTTGTCTTACAGTAGAGAAAGTACTGAGTTTGGAGTCTGGATTACCAAGGGCTTTAATCTTGGGTTAGAGTGCCATTTCTAGTTTGTTACTGTTGGCCAGTTGCCCTAATTCTGAGCCTTCAGATTCCACACATGTAATATAAAATAGTAATACACTTTGTAAAACCAACCAGCCCTGTTGCTAATGTTCTCATGATTAAAATACTTCAAGACCGTCAGGCACCTTCCTGCCTACAGGACAAAGTCTGATGTCCATCACCAATTAATGGGAACTCTCTGGTCCTCCCTATCTCTCTCTAATCATATTTCTCACACTTCTTCCACTCTGACCCCTCACAGTGCTTCTTTCTCTCCAGCCATCCTTGCTACTTGCATCTGACACTATTGTGTCAGCCTGTCTCCTATCTCCTTGCTTTTGTTTTCAGTACTCATTATGTCTAAAATGGTACTTTGCTTCCCTAGTGAATCAACCAACTGAATTATCCCAGATCCTTTTTGGAACTTTAAATCTTAATTATTTTATTTAATTAGCTCCCACCTTTAAAAGAAGTTCCAAATAGAATTAAGCACCTCTCTTTTGAGTTACTTGTGACTTAAGAGAGCTTTTATGTTTCTAGCATATAACATAGAACTTAACACATAGAAAATGCTTAGTGCTTTTGTTGAATGGATGGGCCGGAAAATGGGAAATGAGAAGTCATGAGATTTTATATTCATGATGTGGAAAGAAGCTATACTGATCACCAGTTTATGCACCACCCTCACGCCCCAGCCTTCAACACTCACTATAGCATTTCCATCAAGATTAGAGTTCAGCACGATCAGGAAAACTCAGAGAAAATGTGAGGCTTGAGCCAGATATTGCAGGATGGTATAGGTACAGGGGAGATTTGAGGGAGAACTTGCCAGAGATGACAGCATGAGTTCTGGTAAAAAGTCACGTAATTACCAGTACGGTTTTACTCTAAGGCAAAATTTTGTTTTGTTGACTGACAACTTTAGTTACTTGGACATGCCCATCAGATTTCTGGCCTTGGATAAGGGGTGCAGAGTCTATAACTCACAAAACCCTGTATCACTCAAGCTCTTACCTTTTTCAAACAACCTCCATCTACTCTTCTCCATTTTGGGTAGGATCGCTTCTGTTCCAAGCTAACTTCTCCAACACCTGCTTTAGCTCATTGGTCTAAACTTTAAGGTACATAAAAGTATTTTCCTCTGCATGAGCTACGAACGTAACAAAATTACTCTCTCCTCTAAAGGTGGGAGACTACAAGTCAAGCCGGAGGTAAGCACAACAATAGCAGGGGTAAAAATTAAATAATCTCTGCTACCGACTTATTTTCCCCTTGCCCAATGTATACATATGCATCCACGTCCTGCTCACTTTGGGGATGTGTGTTGCCTTCTATGCTTTTGTTGAATGGATGAGCCAATTAATGGGAAATGAGAAGTCATGGGATCATATATTCATGATGAGGAAAGAAGCCATGCTGATCACCAGTTTAAGGACCACCTTACGTGCCAGCCTTTAACAGTCCCTATAGCATTTCCATCAAGATTAGAGGGCTAGCACCATCAAGAATGCGAATAAAAAGTTCTTCAAGGCCCTAGAAGGTCTTGAAGAATTTGTTTCTGATCTAGAATTTAAAGGTCTGAATATTGTCCTTCCAAGGAAGGTAAGAAGACTGGAGAGGAATAGGTGATAGACAGAGAAAATGAATTTTTATAAGAACAAAACAGTACTTGCAAACACAATTGTTCTTGTTACCATTTACACAAAGTTCAAATATATATTTTTGAAATTTAAATAAAAATATTCCAAAATTCCAGGTGCATTTCTTTAGAACTCTAGATTTTAGATATTAAAACTTAAAATCCAGTTATTTATACCGTCCTACCAACGTGAACTCCTCAGCACTTCAGAAACAGACCATTGACAGTGTAAAGCCCTCTCTGCCAGTTGGCAATTCTATTTTCTATGATTTGTAGCAAGTCCTCATGAAAACTAAGGGTATGTTTCCACAAAGCCAAAAAAAATCTAGTCAAGTTAATTTCCAAAGAAGTTACTTAAGATATTTACCTAATGAATTAAATAGGCAACTTTTGATGGATGTATTTGAATCCTTCTATCAGCTGTTTGTGTGTTTTCTGGACACATCGTTAGGAAATGACATGTGTGTGAGGTAAAAATTATGCTTGTAGCAAGAAATTATCAGATCATAATAATAGTGTTAGGATTCCTGACCTAAAAATCTAGCCAAACCAGGGAAACAAATGATGCATGAAGCACAGTTAATTCTCCAAAATCTGAAGTATTTGGAAGTATGAGCTTATGTGACCCAAGTCATACTGAATATCTACTGGGGCAAGGTACACTTCCTAGTTTTATTTCCGGTATTTAGAAAAGAAAAACGCAAATCCATCTCTTCAAATGCAAAAAGCAGTCATGTAAATAAGACAGATGCTTCCATTACCAAAGTTTACTGTTCTGTTCAGTATGTTCAATGAAAAAGTCTTGACGATATTTTAAATCACACTTGCTTTTACAGAAGACTGACATGCTTTTATTCAGAGTTGGGTTCGCTTTCACATGGTGAGAACACTTTGTTTTCCTTTTTTTTTTTTTTTTTCAAATATGAGTTCCAGTGAATGCACACAGCAATTTATTTTGGTTAGGTCCATTTGCCTGTCATTTTTTTCCCTTAACATGAATGATGCTAGGGATTCAGATAACATGTTTCAAGCTGTAACCAGATTTCACTGTGTGACTTTCAGTGGCCTAACTTAGGCTACTTCAGTTTTAAGTAACTTGTTTCAGAGTTGGAGTGCCAGCTCAAATACCATATGTTTCATAGATATCTATTAGCCTTCCGTTGGTAGAGAACAAAGATATTTTTGATTTACTTGAGTAAAACCTGGCTTTGTGTAAATACTAAAATCTAAGGCTATAAGCATGTTTCATTAACCTTTTATTGGCAAAGCAATTAGGTGTCAGAGGTCCCCAGTTTTCCTCTGAAAGGGAATTAATTTAGGGAGGAAGAAGGTCATTTTATAATTCCGTAAAGCTAGATTTTCCATAAAGGATGGGAATTGCTTTAAAGGGCTGATTGGAACTCTTCATGTCAGGGGTTTTAAAAGACTTAAAAACTAGAGTTTGGTAAGAGAAACTCTGTGCCTGGTGAAATCTCATCCTATTCATCTCAGCCACCACTAGGAGCCAGAGCTCATATTTCTGAGTGGCTTCTGTGTTCTGTGTTCTTTTTTTTTTTTTCTTTTTTCTTTTTCTGATTCCTTACTACTGTGTTTTAAACTCTTAACATTGAATCTGATTGCCCAATAAAGCTCTGTGGTCTATCTGAGTTTTACTTCTGTGTGTAATGGAAAAGATACCAGCTTGGAATCAGGAATGCAGAGCCATCCTTTGACAGTTGTGTGATCTTGAAATGTTGCTCAATTTCTAAAAATAGAGATGTTATAAGATTCAAATAAGCTCAAGTAAATAAAAATGTAGCCTACAAAAAAGGTAGAAAATATTTAACATCAATATTTTAGATTGCAAAGCCCCATGATAGAGAATGGGTGAAGTCCAACAAGGTGACACAGAAAGGAGGCATAGTCAGTGACTTCAGCAAAGTGGGATATGCTTTTTCAGGCAATATTCAACTGAAAAGTTGTTCTCTCAATTCCAAAAGTCAAACTTGTGAAAGTTCTTTTCAAAATATGTCCACATCTCCTAGAATGGGTAGGATGGCTATTCTAAATGGATGTCATCAGTACAATTATTTCTATCTACAGGGATCACTAAGGATATTTAAAACCATACATCTTCATAAAAATGTACAATAGGGTTAGAATAAATATGAATGATTTCATTGAGTCATGAGCCAATGGTGTTAATCTATCCCCAGCCCATCCCTAAAGTAAGTATATGCTTTTGTTAAGCAGAAATGTATTATGAATACTGAAACATTGAAAATGTGATTGCATTTTTTCCTTCATTTTTTCTAAATGATTTCTTTCAGCTAACAGTCTTGTGATTGTGGCATTTCTCACACGGACTTGGCATTTCTGGGAGAAGAGCTGTGCATCTGCTTCAGTGTAGGTGGAGCGATTTGCAGGTAGGGCTCCTCAAGATGGCCCATCACTTGGACTACAGTGGGGCTGCTCCCTGTCTACCTTTGGGTTTACTGGTACAACTGAGAAGCCTCTCAGTGGTAATGGTAAGTATTCTATCATCTATTCAGGAATAAGTCTAAGAATGCTAAATTTCAGAGCTCAATACTGTAAGGGTGAGGCTCAGCTGCCTCAGACAACAAAAGGCAGCTTTTGTGCCGGAGTGGAGCCAGGGAGTGGCCATTTCACGGTCAGGTTGCTCCAGTTGTCTTAACCACTGAATTGTGGTCAACTTGCAAAGATAAGATGAATTGCTAGGAGGCTGACTTGCAAATAGTCAATTCAGTCAGCCATATAGACACAGGTGGTGTAAAATGGAGGTCAGCTATGCACACTCAGCTGGCAAGTGATGAAGGGTTTTGCAATTTTAGGTCATTTATATGGAATGAGTCCCATGCTGAAAAAAATAAGAAAACTGCTTCTTAGTCAAGAGTACTGAAATCTGGAATTTATTCTGAAAAGAAGCTTGGAGAGTATCTGGTCTAATCCCTTTCTGTTGTGTAAGTAAATTGAGGCAAAAGGAAATTCACAAATTGGCCCATAATACTAGAGAGTTAAGGAGAAAGCCCAGATTAAAATTCAGGATTCCAACCTCCAACTTAGTGCTTCTACCATACCCAAAGGAAATGTGTTCTGTATTTCCTTTCAAAATGCCTTTTCCAAAAGTTGCAACAGAGAGTGTCTTATATTTTACCCTACTCTAAAGCTGATGTGAATTGATGAATGGATACATCAAATGAGGGAGCATATCAGACTTATTCTTTTGATTTCCTTGGGATAAAAGGGCAGAAGAGGGGCATGAGGAAGAGTGCCCTCCTCTTTATGGTGGGGAGGTTTGGTCTTCATAGTTTAGAATTAGACACTGCTGTATATCTCTTACCTCATGTAGAGGTTTTCTTAAAAATCGTTGCACCCATGCTTCAAAAGTATGGATGCAACTATTTTTAATAGTAAAGAAAACAATATTTCAAAAGTATCATGGATGTTTCACTGTTTTTATTTTAATTAAATGCTACCTAAGTGAAATTTAAATGCTAATAGTATTTATGAACAGTGGACTTCATGAAGTCCAGTAGGTAGAATTGAGAAGTGGCTATTTCTGATGTTTCACCAGGACTAATTAGAAGGAACATTGTTGCCTATTATGGATCACAGTCCGTGACCTCATAATATATTTGAAAAAAAAATGCTTCTGCCTTTGTACATTTATCTTCATAATATTCAACTTGCTTAATCAGCAGATAAGAAATATAAACAAAATAACACAAGCAAACAAAACAAGTAAAAGGTACATTTTATTGTCCATGTACCTTTCTTTTGGTTATTATACAACATATACAAGTGTCCTTAATTTTAATTGTTTGAAAAAATATATTTGAAATTGTGTTTATTTTTATTTACTTTTAGTTTTGCCAGATCATTGGGTGAAACAGATATGTTTTCAACTTCTAACAGCCTGTGACTTTTATAAAGCTAGGTCTTCAATTATATTTATGTTCTTCATTTGCCTAAGAATCTTAATTAAACATTTGCTAAGGAATCAGAAAAGTTGATGAATATCTGTAAGAGGAAAGTTCATACTTTCACCTGATAACTACTACTCTTAACTTGCAGTTTGAAGAATAAAAAAAAACAACACAACAAAACAAAAATCAGGAATATCTTTTATAGTTGTGCTGCCATAACTGCATTATTGTAAGACATTATCAGTGATAATGTCTTACTGAATAAGTGGGTAGCTTACCTGATCTCCATCTCCACAGCACCTAATAGATATTGTGGGAACACTGATAAATCTCATTTTATGTTCTGTCTGGTCACAAGAAAATTAGATTGTTTTGTTCTAAGGGGCATGATTGTAATCATCCATAAAAATTACTTTAAGTCGAGCCACTGTAAGCTTTTTGGGGACATGTAAAATCTGGATGATACATTTTGGCTCATTTCACAGAGTTGAAAAAAAAACTTTATACTTTTAAGTGATTTGCCACCAGACCTTTAGAAATAAGATAAATTTGTGGATTTTCTTCCTGAGAAGCATATTGCAAAAGAGAAGTATTGATTTTACTTTATTCAGGCAAAACTGGTTATTTATTTTTACTTATGACCATTATAAAAAAGAGCTGAGCTGCGTTGTTATGATCAAATAAGAATGATCTATATTGTTTTCCTGGATATTGAGTAGAATCCAAACCATATTGAGGTCAGCAGTGTTAGACAATTTCCTAGCATTGAGAGGTGGCGATAGGGTGAACGTAGCTTGTGGACAGCATGTCTCAGTCAGAGCAATAAACTTCAGCCTTGCATGCACTTCTATTAGGAGCACAAAAGAATCAGAAGCCTCGTTTCAGACATGATAATGATGAAGACGTAGATGGCCATAATAAACTTGTAATTATTTTTCAGTCAATTGATCTATTTGATGATTCCTGGAATGAAACAAATGAAATACTCTAATGGCTCCACATTTAGCAGACACATGCATATGGTCACAACCAGATAAAGCAGCATGTTAGTGCCAAATGCCTTTGCCTTTCTATATCCCAAAGGACAACACATCTAAAACTACGTAAAATTCATCAAACGGTTATAGAATATCTGATTTTATAATTCAATACCCTAATGTTCAGGATGATGAAACTGAGGCCTTTTATTATTTCTGTTATTTTTTCCTAAGTTCTAAATCAGTACTTAAGCCAGTAGGTAACACTGGTTTGTTCACAGTTCCATTATAGATATTGCAGTAAATGACTAAGGGCATCTTTATCTGCAGTGCTTCCTCAGTCTGATTCGGTTTTATTCTACCTTGTTCTCTCACGTCAGGGCTCAGCCTCAGTTTTATCTCTCAGAAAGAACTGCACTGCTAATCTTATCATCCTTCTCTCTTTTACTCTCTATTGTGGCACTCTGCCTATTTTTCTGCCAGCATTTGGAAAAAATTCTAATTATTTTGATTATATTCATCTGCAAGTTTATTCTAATATTCTTGCCATTATGAAAGTTACCCAAGGCAGGGTCCTTATCTGTGTTGTTCATCACTCTCTTGTTGGAACACAAACAGTGCCAGGGGCAATGTTGTGGCTCCATTCATATTTAATAGTTGCATAAAAATGATGGAGAATGTGGGAGAAAAACATTCGTAATGTTTAAAGTTCGGAGGGGAAGGAATCGAGGATGTTAACTGATATCATAGTAAGTAGAATATTTGTGCACACTGTAGAGACATTAAAAAATGCTTTGAGGGTCAAGGAGTAGTAGATCGAGGAGATATTTAGAATGTTTGGTAGAAATCAGAAAAGTTTGATAAAAGGGGGTTTGTGGTAGGTAGAATAAATGGATCCCAAAGATGTTCACATCCTGATCTTCAGAACCCACAAACATGGTGTGACTTCATGGCAAAGGGAGTTTTGCAGACATGATTAAGTTAAGGATCATGAAATACGGATCATAGCCTGGGTTGTCCAGGTGGGCCCAATGTAATCACAGAGGTGCTTGTAAGAGAAAGGCAAAGGCCAGGCACAGTGGCTCATGCCTGTAATCCCAGCACTTTGGGAGGCTGAGGTGGGTGGATCATCTGTAGTCAGGAGTTCAAGACCAGCCCAACCAGTATGGTGAAACCCTGTCTCTACTAAAAATACAAAAATTAGCCGCATGTTGTGCCATGTGCCTGTAGTTCCAGCTACTTGGGAGGCTGAGACAGGAGAATGGCTTGAACCCGGGAGGCAGATGTTGCAGTGAGCTGAGATTGCAGCACTGCACTCCTGTCTGGGCAACAGAGCAAGACTGTCTAAAAAAAAAAAATACAAAAACAAAAAAGGAACGCAGAATGTGAGAGAAGGAAATAAGGAAATGTGATTATAGAAGCAGAGATCAGAGAGAGGGAAAGAGAGAGATTTGAAGGTGCTACACGGCTAGCTTTGAAGATGGAGGAAGAGGCCACGAGTCATGGAATGCGAGTAGCCTATAGAAGCTGAAATAGGCAAGAAAATGAATTCTCCCTTAGAGTTTCCAGAAGTAACATGACCCTGCACATGCATTTTGGACTTTTTACTCCAGAACTGTAAGATAATAAGTCGCATTGCTTTAAGCCACTATGTTCGTGGTAATTTCAGCAATAGAAAACTAAATAAGATGACTCTTTAATCCCAGTACCTAGAGAAAAAAGTACTTCTTGACATTTAGCATTATGTGTTTTCTTTTCTTAAATGGACTTCTGATCAATGAAGACAGTAAGGGAGAATATTAGAGCTGACACTAAAAGCCCATTGTCATATTTGAAATAAACCGTTGATTTCTAAATTATAAGTAATATTTAATTTGGCATTATATCCTTATCTCTAAATATAATAAAAGTTAGTGTGATAGAGAAAAAGTATTAGGGAAAGCCCATATCTACTGCCCTTCCACATGTCTGGATAAATTTCCCTTCAGAAGGTTCAGGCAGAGCAGAGATGGCATCATCCACTTTGCTTACCTCATCTTCGAGTCCCGTCTCAGCGAACGTGGTGAGTACCAATGCAGAGTTTCAGGGTGAAGCTGCAGGCTTGGCACCCAGCTCTGTCTCTAACAAGCTATGGGACTCACCAGTCCTTTCTCTTTCCTGGTTCTAAACATATGCATAAAATGTGTGTTAGTTTATGCTCAAGGCCCCTTCCAGCTCTAACTTCCCAGGCCCCAATGTAAGCTCTCTAAGAACTTGTGTTCTTTCCATTTTTGTTAACCTCGTGTTGTTTTCAAGGAACTCTAATGAATACTCATCCATTTCTCCAAATCACATGGTAGGTGGATTTTATTTGTCAAGAAGTTAGTGAAAGAAATCACAGTTTTCTGGGAGAGACTGAGGAATCTCTGAAGAAAGAAAATATACCACATATATTTATCAGAGCTGACATTTTTATCTGATTATGAATTGGACACATTTTCAAGTAATCTTTCTGGTTTTATGATTTTGTTCAGAGAGTCAAACCAATGTCAGGATAAATGTTGAATTTAGTAACAACATTTCTGTTACTTACTATATTATTTAAGTTTACAAATCTGGGTATGGCAACAGAAGTGTTAGCTCACAAATCATACAGCTGTTCAGTCTTATCTGCGGAGGATATGATCCAAGACCCTCAGTGGATGCTTGAAACATGGATAGTAGCAAACCCTGTATATGTTATGCTTTTTTTCTATACATACATACCTTTAATAAAGTTTAATTTATAAATTAGGCTCAGAAAAAAGATTAACAACAATAATGGATAATAGCATAGAATAATCATAATAATATACTGTAATAAAAGTGATATAAATGGAGTCTTTCTCTCAAAATATCTTCTCATACTGTAGTCACTCTTATTCTGTGATAATGTGAGATGATAAAATGCCTAAATGATGAGATCAAGGAGGTGAATTACACAGGCCTTGTAACATGGTGTTAGGCTACTACCAATGGTCCCCAATATATGATAATTTGATTTACTATTTTTGACTTTAATGTAGTACAAAAGCTATACCATTCAGTAGAAAGCAGTAAAATATTCCATAATGTGGGACAGCAGCAATGAGGCACAGGTCCCAGTCAACCATGCATCATGAAGGTAAACAACCAAAACCCTACCGAGTGCTGTGTTGTCTGATGATTTTGTCCAACTGTAGTTTTACGCGAGTGTTCTGAGCATGTTTAAGGTAGTCTAGGCTAAGCCAGTAAGTTAGACATATTATTGCATTTTCAATTCATGATATTTTTAATTTGCAATGAGTTTATTCAGAAGTAACCCTATCTTAGGGTGGGAAGCATTTATATTGACCTTCTGACCATATATCAAGAGAATTATCTGCTTTAGGTAATCCTGGATCATCAGACTATTAGCTATGTAGATAATTGGATGTCAGGAGCAGATAATGTTTATGGTTGGGGATCTTTGGTAGTTGAAAGTTTTTGCCAAAACGTTTTAGAAGAACATTGCAATTGAATGTTGTTCTCTCTCTTTTTAACTCGTCAAAGTGTTGCTTCATAAATTGTGATCATTTGGTGATCATACAATTATTATTTCTGTGCTCCGTTGGAGGACTGTATTCCATAATTTTGTCCTTTAATGTCAGTGCAATTCGAACCACTTTGGCAAATTTTGGTAATGTTTACATTACTGGTTCTGCTTCAGTTTTTTCTTCTTTATCTTCCTCTTCCTTTGTAGATGACCCAACAGGTTCTCGTTATTACTTATTTGTTAACAGTTCCTGATGGCCTCCAATACATTCTTCCAGTTCTTCATCAGACATTTTGACAAATCCTTCTCTACCAACCCATCTTGCTGCATGGATGGCTTTTTTAACTTCTTCCTTGATTCCTGGGAAGTCTTTAAAATTATTCACAACTTTATAAGTTCTTCCAGCAGGCACTTACAATTTCTGGTTTTATTTTATCCATTGTCACTTTAATGAATCTTATTGCATCAGAAACAATGAATGATTTCCAGCAGTACCTTATGCCAGATCAGGCTCTGTATCAATTGCTGATCAAATCCAGTCAACTAGATAGCATGGGGGCGGGGAGGGGGTATATGTGGCCTTGACAAATTGAATGTTGCCCTGGTGAAGAAGTCAAAGTAATGAGTATTTAAAGATAAAAATACAACCTTGACATTTTTATTTTCATAGGAAACAGATTCAAGATGGCCAGGTGCATCGTCTATTATTAATAGGACTTTAAATTCCAATTCTTTCCCTTCCAAGTATGTTTTTATTCACTTCTGAGATGAAACATTAGTGGAACATAAACAAGATGGCTATTACCCACATTTTTCTGATTATGCAGATAATTTTTGTTTTTGTTTTTGAGAGCGTATGGGTTCTTTGTTCTGTGCACTACTCCAGACTTTATTATATCTTCACAGTGTTGCCACATAGTACCAGAGTTAGTTGGGGCCTTCCACAGTTTATGTCCTGGTGCCTCCCTTGCACTTTTATTTTTCTTTTTAAATAACTGTAGGTTCTATTGGATATCGTCTTCCATGACAGCCTGGTTTAAGCACAGTTGAAGACATGCTTTGTATGGTATTCTTTCTCTTTAATCAAACTCTTCAATTTTCAGAAATGTGTCAGCAGCTTCCTCATTGGCAAATGCACTCTCTCCATTAATTTTTATATTTTTCAGTCCAAAGTTGTTCCTGAGTATGTGTAACCATCCCTTAGTTGCAGTAAATGGTTTGGTGTACTCAATTCAGGGGATCCCTTCCTGAAGTCATTGTATAGGCACAATGCATCCTGATGCAACACATTGCCATCAATCAGAACACATTTTTCTGTTGATGTTTTTCATCCACAAGTGATGCCTCTTCTATCTTCACTAAGCACCTATCACACACTGTGGCTGTAACTTTTGCAGTTTAAGGTTGACTGCAAAACTAAAACAGATTTCTTTTTTTCTTCAACAATTTCATGGCTAGAAGATTTGTTCTTACTGTAGATCTTAGCAACCTCACAAAATGTTTTTTCTTACCTTATTAAGTCAAGGACTTTCACATTTTCACTTAAAGAAAGCACTTTATGGCTTCTCCTTGGCATATCTGAATCACCGGCATCACTTCTTTTGTGCTTTGGAATCATTATTAAGTGAAATAAAGTTTCCTTGAGTACAAGCATTGTGACAGTAGATCTGATAACTTAGATAGCTACTAAGTGACTGACAGGTAAAGTGTATAGTGTGGATGGACTAGACATAGGGAAGATTTATATCCTGGGTGGGACAGAGGATGGTGGTGTGAAACGTTACCATATGACTCAGAACAGCACACAATTTAAAACTTACACATTTTTTATTTTTGGAATTTTCTGTTTAACATTTTTGGACTATGACTGACCACAGGTAACTGAAACTGCAGAAAGCAAAACCATGGATAGGAGGGTACTACTCTACTTGCATTTACCTGGGTTCTCTAAAATGAGAACTCCCAATGTAGATGGCCCTAGCTTGTAACTCACATTCAAAGTCTACAACAATAGAGAGAAATTTGAGAGACACATTTAAGTTGTGTCTACATATACAAACTGGTTTTGGGAGAACTAGTGATGAAATTAAGTTAAGCAATTATTTAGAATGGGATTATAAATATTTAATTTCTTAATACTGGTTCTTACTGAATTCAACTCCCCCTTCTCCAAATTCTGTGTGTGCAGACCATGACCTTAAAATTAGTGCTAATAGCAAAACCCCTTTACCCTTTGCAGATTTCCTTCTTGAGTCTTTCTTGAGAGAAGAATTGCTCCCATGGTATGGCAAAAAGTAGATGAGTGTTTTTTTTTTTTAATTTAATTTTTTTTTTAAATTTTTATTGTATTTTATGTTTTGGGGTACATGTGAAGAACATGCAAGATTGTTGCATAGGTACACACGTGGCAGTGTGATTTGCTGCTTTCCTCCCCTTCACCTATATCTGGCTTTTCTTCCCA
>CAUYLG010020942.1:0-31356 GCA_963573385.1 Cacajao melanocephalus | reverse complement strand
CCTTCCTGACACCTTACACTGGATTAAAGACTTAAACATAAGACCTAACACCATAAAAACCCTAGAAGAAAACCTAGGCAAAACCATTCAGGACATAGGCATAGGCAAGGACTTCATGACTAAAACACCAAAAGCATTGGCAACAAAAGTCAAAACAGACAAATGGGATCTAATTAAACTCCAGAGCTTCTGCACAGCAAAAGAAACAATCATTAGAGTGAACCAGCAACCAACAGAATGGGAAAAAATTTTTGCAGTCTACCCATCTGACAAAGGGCTAATATCCAGGATCTAAAAAGAACTAAAACAGATTTACCAGAAAACAAACAAACAAACACACCCATTCAAAAGTGGGCAAAGGACATGAACAGACACTTTTCAAAAGAAGATATATATGAGGCCAACAAACATATGAAAAAATGCTCATGATCACTGGTCATTAGAGAAATGCAAATCAAAACCACATTGAGACACCATCTCACACCAGTTAGAACGGCGATCATTAAAAAATCGGTAGATAACAGATGCTGGAGAGGATGTGGAGAAATAGGAACACTTTTACACAGTTGGTGGGAGTGTAAATTAGTTCAACCGTTTTGGAAGACAGTGTGGTGATTCCTCAAGGACCTAGAAAAAGAAATTCCATTTGACCCAGCAATCCCATTACTGGGTATATATCCAAAGAATTATAAATCGTTCTATTATAAAGACACATGCACACGTATGTTCACTGCGTCAGTGTTTACAATAGCAAAGACCTGGAACCAACCCAAATGCCCATTGATGATAGACTGGACAGGGAAAATGTGGCACATATATACCATGGAATACTATGCAGCCATAAAAAACGATGAGTTCGTGTCCTTTGTAGGGACATGGATGAACCTGGAAACCATCATTCTCAGCAAACTGACACAAGAACAGAAAATCAAACACCACATGTTCTCACTCATAGGTGGGTGTTGAACAATAAGAACATGGACACAGGGAGGGAAGCATCACACAGTGGGGTCTGTCGGGGGGAAATAGGGGAGGGACAGCAGGGGGTGGGGAGTTGGGGAGGGACAACATGGGGAGAAATGCTAGATATAGGTGATGGGGAGGAAGGCAGCAAATCACATTGCCATGTATGTACGTATGCAACAATGTTGCATGTTCTTCACATGTACCCCAAAACCTAATATGCAATAAAATATATATTAAAAACAACAACAACAAAAAAGTTTCCTTTTGCATGTTAGTGTTTTTTTCTTTCAAAGAACTCCCTTTAGCATTTCTTGCAAGGTGGGTCTCGGTGGTGGTGAATTACCTCAGCTTTTGTTTGTTCATGAAAGACTTTATCTCTCCTTCAAATTTGCATGACAATTTTGTTGGACAAAATATTCTTGGGTGTCAGTTTTTTGTTGTTATTGTTTGAGTGCTTTGAAAATGTTGTTACACTCCCTCCTAGCCTGTATGATTTCTGTGTAGAAGCCTGTTGCCCCATGAATTGGAGCTCCTTTATATGTTATTTGCTTCTTATCTCTTAACATTTTTAGGATCTTCTCTTTGTCCTTGTCCTTTGAGAGTTTGATTATTATACGCCTTGGGGTAGTCTTATTTCGATTGAATCTGTTTGGTGTTCTCAGGCCTTCCTTTACCTGGATATGTAAATCTTTCTCATGTCTTGAAAAGTTTTCTGTTATTATTTCTTTGAATAAGCTTCCTACCCCTTGCTCATGCTCAGCTCTCTCTTAAACACTAATAATTCTCAGATTTGGTCCTTTGGGGGTAATTTTCAGTATCTTGTAGGTACTCTTCATTCCTTTTCCTTTTATTTTATTTTTTTATCCTCTGACTGTATATTTTCAAATAGCCAGTCTTAAAGCTCACTGATTCTTTCCTCTGCTTGGTTCATTCTGCTATTAAGAACCTCTAAAGAGTTGTATAGTTCAGCAAATGTATTTCTCAGTTCCAAGATTTCTGTGTGACTTTTTAAATTATTTTAATCTCTTTGTTAAATTTCTCTCATAAATTTCCGAGCTGCTTTTTTGTGTTATCTTGGAGATCACTGAGTTTACTGAAAACTACTATTTAGAACTCTTGGTCCAAGAACTCACAAATTGCCACTTCATTAGAGTCACTAAATTTCTGCTTTTTGTCCTTTTGGGAAGGTCATAGTTCCTTGTTTGCTGTAGTTTTTTTAATAAGTTTATGTCTATGTCTTTGCCTTGAAGGATTATTTATTCCAGTCTGCTTTGTCCAGCTTATTTTGAATTTTATTGAATACATCTGCTTAGCAAATCTTTACTGCTAGTTTGCTGCCTCCTTTTTGGCTCTAGGTGGCACCTTCAATCCAGGTTCACCTTGGAGCTAGTAAATGGTTTGACCACTGCCTGTCCCAAATGAGGGAGGTCCCAAAGGGTTTAAGACAGCAGTGTGGGAAGCCTGGCTAGGAATTCACTCCCAGGGAACCAGGGGAATATACCTCCTATAACTACTCTCATTTGGTACTTCCTTTGGCTGAGTTACAGAGCAGAGTTTCTGCGCTGGGGATGATAGTCTAGCCTTGCTTGTTTATCTCTGCCTGTCCTCAGGAATATTTCTCCCTTCAGGCAGTCACAATGCTACCCGTCAGTTAAGGCAAGGACAGGTCTCCTGACAGGGAACTGAAGTTAGGAAGCTGGTTGACCACTTCAATTTTGCTTTTTCCAGTATAGAAACTGTGAGTTAAGGGTAGATTTTCCACATAGTAGGTGCCTGGCAGAATGGGAGGGAGGGGTATTGCAGATGTGGAAGTGTAGTTCTACCATCTGCCCAGAGTTTTTCCACCTCTCTTTGGCCCCAGGAAGTATCTCATCTAGCTTGAGCTCTGGGCTGTTGCTGGTGGAAGATCTTGGCACTGTATATTTGTTTTTGTTTTTGTTTTTGTTGGGGTAAGAGAAGCCAGCTTATCTTACACTGCCATTTTAGAACCAGAACCAATATTTTCTTAAAAGGACACAGAAATTAGTAACCAAAAGGTGGGTGAGGCAGAAGACACACACCTCCCCACAACACACACAGTTGGATTTTATAAAGAGCTTCTGTTCATCTAAAGACACCAGTAAGAGAGCAAAGTGGCAAGTCACAGAGTAGAATATATACAAAGAATATGCCAGGCATGGTGGCTCACACCTGTAATCCTAGCACTTTGAGAGGCTCAGGTGGGTAGGTCACTTGAGCTCAGGAGTTCTAGACTAGCCTGGGCAACCTAACAAAACCGTGTCTCTACAAAAAGTACAAAAATTAGCTGGACATGGTGGCATGTGCCTATAGTCCCAGCTACGCGGGGGACTGAGGTGGGAGGATCACTTGAGCCCGAGAGGTCATGGCTTGCAGTGAGCTGAGATTGCACCACTGCACTCCATGCTGGGAAACAAAGTGAGACACTGTCTCACATACAAAAAATATGTATATATAAAGGAACTCCTTTAAAAATATGACAGATAACCCAATAGAAATTAAACATATGAACAGATACTTAACTTACTATCAGGAAAATTAAAAATAAAACCTCAACATGATACCACTACACACACTCCAAAAGGCTAAAATGAAAAGGACAGACAGTAACAAGAATTGTTGAGGATATAGAACAACAGGAATTCTTATATGCTGTTAGTAATAATGTAAATTGGTATAACTCCTTTAAAAAACTACTTAGCAGTTTCTCCTGAAGCCAAAGAGATTTATATGTATCTCCCTATTTCCCCAGTAATTCTACTCTGCAGTATATACCTAACAGAAATGTGTACATAACTTCATCAAAAGGCAGATACATGGCAGCCCTATTTGTAATAGATCAAAACTAGAAAACCAGGTCAGGGGCAGTGGCTCATGCCTGTAATCCCAGCACTTTCAGAGGCCGAGGAAGGAGGATCACTTGAGGTCAGGAGTTTGAGACCAGCCTGGCCAACATGGTGAAATCCTGTCCCTATTAAAAGTACAAAAATTAGCCAAGCAGGGTGGTGGGTGCTTGTAAGCCCAACTACTGCTGAGGCAGGAGGATCACATGAACCTGGGAGGTAGAGATTGCAGTGAGCTAAGATTGTGCCACTGCACCCCAGCTTGGGTGACAGAGCAAGACTCTACCTCAAAAAACAAAGAAACAAACTGGAAAACCAACAAAATGTTACCATAAGAAGAATGAATACATTGTAGTATAATCTATACAGCAATGAGAACAAATAATTTACAACTACATACAGCAATATGGATGAATCTCACAAACATAATGCTGGGCAAAAGAAGCCAGAGACAAGCATACATACTGTATGATTTCATTATATGAAATTCAAAACCATGCAAAATTAATCAATCTATAATTAGAAGTCAGTGTAATATTTATCCTTGGGTACGTGTTGGGTAGTGGGTAGTGACTAGAAAGGGACACAAGGAAATATCTGAGATGTTGGTGATATTCTGTTTCTTGTTCTGGGTATTCCTTATACAATAGTGTTCACTTGCTGAAAATCCATCATGTTCTAATATGTATAATACATTTCAAACAAAAGTTCACTTAAAAATACAAAATACAATTTTTTGGAAAACAAGCTGACACTTGATTTGCATATCTATATGAAACAATGTGTGCATAATGACAACATACTTTTGAAAAACTACTGAGGATCTAATAAACAACAAAATTTACTATTTCAAAATTACAACAGTTAAAATGTACTGTTACAAAATGGTAATAACACACATAATAGGCAAATCAATGGAACAAACTAGAATGAATAGAAAGATTTTTACTATGGCACAGATAGTATTTTAGTATATAAGTGCCTTTACTTGCGCACTTAAGTAAAATCATTAAATCTGTAAGTTATATGTAATAGAAAGAAAATTGTCTAAAAGAGACAAGAGGATTTTGGTCAATGCTACCAATTCATTCAATCATTTCACCTCTCTGGGCTTCACTAACTGACTTTTAAAATGATAGATTTGAAATATGGTGCTTTCTATGACTTATAATCGAATTAATCAAAAATAAGAATTGTGGACAGGAGGAGAAGAGCAAAGACGAAAGTTAATTTTAAAGCTTAGGACAGTACACAAGATAATAAAGGTAGAAACAGTCATCAGATTTCCCCAGCAAAAATCACTATGAGGTTAGAGGTCAACCAGATGAAAAGAAAAAAGAGACCTGAACAGTGGCAAGACATTACAAATAAACCTGGTTTAGGGATTAAGCTAAGTTTCCTTGAAGTCCTAGAGACATAATCTGTAGCACGACACTACAAACCACCTCATTTCTACCTTAGTAGATAACTATAGGTTTATTATCCTGAACATTGTGCAATACACACAAACGGACTGTGTTATATAAAACCTACATACTCTGAACTAGTGTAATTCAAGGACATACTTACCTTGCGAATGGAAGACGCATCAACTTGCACTGTTTACTAATTCGTTTCTTCTTGCTAGCTGACAGTAGAAAGGAACTCTGATGAAACTATTTTTGAAAAGAATAAAGAAAATTGAAAGTTTTTAACCTTATTAACTCATGTTAGTTATAACAGTACCAAATTATACAATGACATCAATAGTAAAAGAACAATTCTTCCATTTGCCTTTAATAGTTTAATGAGAATAGTGTGATAATAAGGTTAAAACACAGTTCATCCTTAATCATGCCAACTAAAGATAATCAGTGCCAATATTTTGGTATATATTGGCAATGTTCTTCTATGTGTAGGAATAAACACATGTGAGTATACCTACACACATACAATATCTTTAGATATATGCAATATGTTCAAGTCTACATATGTATTATGTAATATTTTATTGAATTTTATAATACATCTTTTAAACGGCTTTTAAAAATTAAAAATTTTGTGATTTTAATACATGTTTTATATTTTTGCTTATCCATATTTCTCAATTTTCAGATACAAACATGTTTTAATTATTTAATAAAGACCAGAAAATTAGGCAACACACAACCATGATTTTTACAGAGCTAAGCTGTAACAGAAACAGGGGTATGGCACCAAATTATCAAGCTGATTTTAAATGAAAATGCAAAAGACCTAGAATAGCTAAAAAAAAAAAAAATTTGAAAAAGAAAAAAGTTAGAGGGTTACAGTAATTAAGACAGTGTAGTAATAGCATAATGACAGAAAAACAGATCAATGACATAGAACAGGGTCCAGAAATGGATTCACATATATTTGGTCAATTAATTTTTGACCAAAGCACAAAGGTCAAATGGGGAACCTAAACTTCCATACTCACCAGGCTATAACAAGAGAACTTTCTTCCAAATCAGGTGTACCATCAGAAAAGGCATGGGACAGCCCAGTACTAAAGAGTACATCCCCACCCAGCAATGTCATTGGAGGACATATTTGGATCTCCATCCTGTTTCATATTCTTTTTATGATATGGCAGTTGAGTGCAGTCATTAAAAGAAGGCGGAGACTCTCAGGAAAAAATAAAGTTTATTATACTCACAGGTCCTAGAGACAAGAGGTACAGCAGGCCATGCAGAGCCACACAAAAAAGACACTAGGGTGGTCAGGAGGCAGAAGATGGGAACGAGGGGAAGGTTTAGGCCAGGGCCTATTGGAGTTTCCATAGGAAAGGCAAGGCAGGACAGGATGAATAGTCTAGAATTGGCTAGTTTGAATAATTTTGGCAAGCTTTAAGACATAGGAGAGGTAGGTCCCTGGATGCTTATTACTTGATCCAGAGACAATCAAAGGAGAGGATGATTGCCTCCTGAGATATAAGGGCCAGACAGGGGAGGTATGGCTCTGGATTAGTTAGCTTGCATATCAAAAGTGCTATGGTTTGAACGTCTCCTCCAAAACTCATGTTGAAACTGAATTACCATTGTGGTGGTATTAAGAGGCAGGACCTTTAGAGGTAATTAAGTCATAAGGGCTCTGCCCTCATGAATGGATTAATGCTGTTATTGCAGGAGTGGGTTAGTTATAGGAGTCTGGCCTCCTTTTCTGTCTTGCATGCTTTCTGGCCCTTCCACCTTCTGCCATGGGATGACCCATGCCAGATATCAGCAACATGCTCTTAGACTTCCCAGTGTCTGGAACTATGAATCAAATCAATCTCTGTTCTCTATAAATTACACAGTCTATTTAGAGAATGAAATCTCAAATGAAAAAAGAAGACAATCAATTACCCTGTCTGTGGTATTCTCTTATAGCAGCAGAAAATGGACTAAAACAAAAGACATGCTCCTGGCTGGCCCCTTGCTATCTCCAAGAATTGGCTAGCCCTGAGAAGGGCAGTGTCTCCAGTCAATAATGTTTTAAAAGATGTAAAAAAATCATAATATACAGAAAATAAAATGTATACATGCTATACATCCCCATTCAGTGATAGGAAGGAGTTCCCCTCCCTCTCCTCTATGGTGGGTACAGAAGTGGTTTAATAAAGAACTAGGATTTTCATCACTCTTCAGAAGTAACAACCTCCCCCCTTCATTATTCTCCTCATCCTCATGTCAGCAGAGGCTATGAAAGTAATCAGATGCCCTTCCCTGTTCCAGCCATAATGGTGTCAGCCTGAACTCCCAGCCCCAATCATCAGTTATAAGGCGTACCTCCCCAACACAGTGTTGTCAACAGAGACTGAATGGGAAGTCTAAACTTCAGTCCCCACTTGACAGTAGGGAGCACCTCCCCTTACCACTGGTGTAGTGTCAAAGGAGGTCTGCTTAAACAGAAGATGGAAATAAGATCCAATGTCTTAAAATGCACATAATATGTCCAAAATATAATCGAAAATCAGTCATTCATCATACCAAAAATCAGGTAATCTATATTAGAATGAGAAAGGACAATAGATTCCAACACTGAGATGACACAAATGTTGGAATCATGTGACAAAGATTTTAAAACAAGTATTATAAAAATGCTTCAACAAGCAATTACTAACATGCTTAAAACAAATGAAAAGATTGGAACATCTCAGCAAACAAATAAATGTAAAGAGCCAAATAAAGCTCAGAACTGAAAATATAACCAAATAAATTAAATGGGCTCAACAGCAAAACAGAGAAAACAAAAGGGAGAAAAAAAAAATCTGTGAACATGGAGATAGAACAATAAAAATTATCCAAACTGAACAAGAAAGAAAAGAGACTGAAAAAAATAACAGAGGAGCTGGGTGTGGTGACTCACGCCCGTAATCCTAGTACTTTGGGAGGCTGAGGTAGGCACATCACCTGAGGTCGAGAGTTCGGAACCAGCCCGACAAACATGCAGAAACCCCATCTCTACCAAAAATACAAAATTAGCTGGGCATCATGGCTCATGCCTGTAATCCCAGCTACTCAGGAGGCTGAGGCAGAAGAATCGCTTAAACTCTGGAGGCGGCGGTTGCAGTGAGCTGAGATCGTGCCACTGTACTGCAGCCTGGGCAACAAGAGCAAAACTCTGTCTCAAAAAAATAAATAATAATAATAAAATAACAGAGGGCTAGGGATTTGTGGAACAGCAAAAAAGACAAAACATTCATGTCATCAGAGTCCTAGAAGAAAACGAGAAAGAGAAAGAGGGCAGGACTGGAAAAGTATTTGGAGACACAATGGCTGAAAATTTTTCCAAACTTGATAAAGACATGAACCTATAAATTCAAGAGTCTGAGTGAACCCCCAAAAGAAACCCAAGGAAATTCATGGCAAAACACATCAAAGTCAAAATTCTCGAAACTAAAGAGAATTTAAAAAATGAAAGTATTGAGAGAGAAATGGCATCTTACCTACAGTTAACAAACAAACAAAAAAAACATTGGCTCAAAGTTAGAAAAGTAACAATGAACCACAAAAAGGCAAAAGAACTTATTAAAGATAAAAGCAAAAAATGTATGAAACATCAAACATAAATTAAATTAGAATTAAATTAGAAAGATGGTTCTTTTTATTTTTTTAAGACAGTTCTTTTAAAAGAATAAAATAAAACAGAAAAACCACAACAATCTAAGATAGTGTGGCAAAAAGAAGACAAATAAAAGCCCAAATACACAAAATTAATTGATTGAAAAAATACAACACAGACAAAATTAAAAGAATAATGACAGACTACTTTGGTCAACTCTGTGAACATAAATTTAAAACGTAGATGAAACATAACTTTCTAAGGAAAGATAATTTAATAAAACTAAAAACAAAACAGAGAATGACATTTTCCTAAGGGGACCAATATCCATAGAATAAATAAATAAAGTCAACAAAAACCACTATCACTGTCATCAAAAAAGTCCCAGGTCCAGATGGTTTCACAGAATAACTCTACCATACCTTTAAAGAAAAACAATTCTAACACTGTGTCACTTTTCCAGAACATAGAAAAAGTAAAACATCCTAATTATTTTTATGAGCTTAGCATATATAACATTTTTATCAATGCCTAAAGACTGTATGGTATTTTTTTTTCTATGTATAGAAAAAAATCGTCAGAGTCCTCACTTATAACAATAGAAAAATCCTAAGCAAAACTGGCAAAAAGGAATTCAGCAGCACATTAAAAGAAAAATAAATCATTTCTGAACCTTATTACAGAAATGTAAAATTAGGGAAGTTACTAAAATAAATAATCATACTAAGACACCTAAAAAGACCACATCATCATCATACTAAAAAGATACTTGCATTATTTACCATTATTTTTATTTAAAAAGCTCAATCAAAGAGGGACTGCAGGAAAAATATATACCTTACTTATTTATATATAAAACAAGCATCATTCTTACTGGGGAAATACTATCTAACATTGTATAAATATTTATTGCATCCTACTATGTTCTAGATATTGTTCTGGTAAAGACATCCCTGCACTCAGGAAGCTTGCATTCTGATAGGATGAACAATAAACAAACTTGTCATACAGCATTAAGTGTTAAAGAGAAAGATTAAAGAAGAAAAGCAGAATATGAAATGTAGGTGCAGGAGTGGGAAGTGTTTAAATATATGCAGAGTTGCTAGGGAAGGCTTCACTGTAGTCACTTTTGAGTCAACATTTGAAGGATGGGAACTTGTCACCTGGAGACAGAACATGTACAAAGGTACTGTGGTAGCAGCTCACCTCTGTTTGAGGGAGTGGGAGAAGAACTGCACTGAAAAGGTTAAAGAGTGGAAGAAAGAGGAGAGTAGTAAATGAGGTGGAAGAAATAACAAGAGTTTCAGTTTTCAGATCAAATCAGGCAATAGATAAGACACCACTGGAGAGTATTAAGCAGAGACTAACATTTTAACAGGATCACTCTGGCTGTTATAGGAGAATACACAGAGAACCAAGAGCAGAAGTAAGAAGGCCAAGTCGGGTTGCTATTATTAATACAATACCTAAGTAAGAGATAATGGTACCTTGGACATGGGTAGTTAAAGAGGGATGTGAGAATTGCAGACTGATTTTGAAGACAGAACTAAAAAGATCTGCCAAAGGATCAGATATGGGGTGTTAAGAAAAAGATAGGAAAGGAGAGTTGTGATTACCTTAGATGCAAATCAAAAAAGGAACTAGTTTGGTGGCAAACGTGAAATTTGAGATGCCTTTTAGACATCCAAACAGATGCCAAGTAGGTAATTAGATATAAATTGTCTGGAGGTCAGAGGCGATGGTCAGGCTGGAGTTATAAATTTGAAAGTCATCAGTATACAGTAGTAATTAAAACCATAAGATAGAATTAAATTATTTAGGGGGAGTGAATATAGATAGAGAAGTCCAAGAATTGAGTCGTAAAGCATTCCCAAAATTTAGGAAAATAAAGAGAAACAAGCAAAGAGACTGAAAAAGAATAGCCAGAAATGTAGGAAGAGACTTAGGAGAGAGAGTGTGGTATTCTAAAAGTCATGTGAAGGTCAATATAAGAAGCAAGAATTATCCATGGGTTTTCGCAACATGGACATCAATGGTGACTTTCAGGATTTAGTGGATTGGTAGTGAAAACTTAATTGGAATGGGATCAAGAGAAACTAGAGATAATGAACAAATCTCTCAAAAAGTTTTGCTGTAAAGGCAAGAAGAGAGCTGAGATAGTAGCTGGAAAGTAAGTGTAGTAAGAGGTTTATTTGGTTTTGATTTTTTTTTAAATGAGAGATGATAACATTTTTACATCCCTGATGGGAATAATCCAGAAGGGAGGGAAAAAATTAATGATGCAAGACGGAAAGGCACTCTACACTAACACAAGCCAACAGCAATGGACAACCCAAGTGTCCAACAACAGGAGCCTATTGAAGTAGATTACAAGTCCACTCTAGATCTATCTGAAGCAGCACCAAAAAAGAACGAGGAATCAATCCACGTAATCATATGGAGAGATCTCCAAGATATGTCACATAAAAAGTAAGGCATAGAATATCTGGTATAGCACACTATCTTTTGTGTAAAGAAGAAAAGAAAGAAAAGATTTATTTGTTTGTTTTTATATAAAGAAAGAGATTAAAGCAATCACCTGCATGAGGTACAAGGAGAAGAGAGAATGGAGAATAAAATACCTGGAAGTGGACAAAAGCATGTGTGAAACTTTATTCTATACTTTTCTGATCTCGTTCTGATGTTAGCACAGTATGTCTATACGACCCATCACCTGCTCCCACTTAATAACAACTAGAAAAAAAGAGAATTTTAAAACTGCCATGTGGCTGGGCGTGGTGGCTCACACCTGTAATCCCAGCACTTCAGAAGGCTGAGGAGGGCAGATCACCCAAGGTCAGGAGTTCAAGACCAGCCAGGCCAACATGGTAAAACCCTGTCTCTACTAAAAATACAAAAATTAGCTGGGTGTGGTGGCACACGCCTGCATTCCCAGCTACTCAGGAGGTTGAGGTAGGAGAATTGCTTGAATCCAGGAGGCAGAGGTTGCAGTAAGCAGTGATCGTGCCACTATACTCCAGACTGGGTGACAGAGTGAGACTCTGTCTCAAAAAAAAAAAAAAAAAAACTTGATATTAGTCGTTAAATAGTAAGTTCAAGAAAGTAGATAGCACGGTTGTATACTGTGCCTTCACCTCCAGTTTTTCCATCTACCTGCTGTCCAGTTTTTACTTTTCTTTAGTTTAGATGTTGACTTCAGCCCTCTGAGTTCTCCAAAGAAAACCACATGAAAAGCATTTGGGAAATCTAGAATTTGTTTTAGAAAATAGTATAAAATAGAATCAGCCTCTATTTTTTCCCCAAATACTTTTTCAATTGTGTCCATCTTTTAAAAAAATAAAACAAAACCCCAAAGTCTTTCCCAATTTAAAAAGCTACCTTTCTACTAATGTCTTTATGGTTCTGAGTCTATTTAGGGGCCAGTATGTTCCACTGACCTGTCTAATCCTGTTACTTTTAATAAAAACCTAATTTTCATATGACAATTTCAATAACCAATTATACAAAATGCTATTATGCTGTTAGCCAGTTAAAAGTGATATTATCATCAGTCCTTTGCACAAAATTTGAAATATGAATCTCTAAACTTGATGTTACTTAACTAAATCTCAGTGATCTTGAGTAATCTAAAGAATGATGCTATTTACATATAAATTATACTTACCTCAGAAAGACTGCTCATTTCAATTGCAGTTATCAAGTTATTGTTCATGAGAGCTTCTATGTCTATAAGCTTCTTATTCTGTACATGTAAAATAAAGACCCCTTTTAATTAGTTAAGACTTGGAGTTTATTATAATATCAGGCATTTATGAATGCCATCCATGTGACAAAACTTAAAAAATAATTGATATCACATTGAGCAAAAAATTGAGATCACATTCAGCTAAAATGGTACTATATTATATAGTACCAGTACCAAATAGTATTATATTATATAGTCCAAATAGTCATATATATCATACATACATACATGTACACACACACACACGTTGAATGATTTGGAACTGATAATTAAAAGTTTTCCTATAATCATTTTTCTATCTTCTCATAATAATATATCACATGGCAACAGAACAAATTGTCAGCCACGGGAATTTAACTCACAAGTAGTGTAGGTCCTTTTTCCATTTTAAGTAAGTTCAACTCATTTTAGATTTAGATCTATAGTTGCAGCCTAGCTAATCATTGGCTCTCACTGCCCTTTCTGTGAACAGAGTTGAAATTTGGCGGGGGAAAAAAAGCAACAGCTATAATCTTCATTCTGCTTGGCTTGTAGCCAGGTAAATGCTGAGATTAAAAAAGAGTAACAACATTCTGGAACTACCTTCCTTTCAATTCACTGGAAGAACTATGACCATCTTAATGTATCACACTTTGCTTATACGCAATCAAATGTTGCTCAAGGTATTATACTGGTTCACACAGCACACAAGCACACATTTAGAATGTAGATTTAAAACACATATTTTATTACCTATTAACAGTTTGTCCTTTAACATAGATTTACATGACATACTGACTTTCAATAATTTTTCACAATTAGAGATTTGAAAAATATTTTTAGAGCTTCTACAATAATGCAGCTAAAAGATTTAAGTTACAATTTGGAATTCAAAAACAATATAGCTTCCATACCAAGTTATTTAGCTTTAGGCGAAGAAATGTGTTCTCAAAATTCAGTTTCTCTACTTCTTTTTGCAATAGCATCTTTTCAGTTGTAATTCTTCGAGAATTCTCTTTTTCTCTACTAAGAGCCTGAGCTAATGCCCTGTTGTTGTGCTTTAAAGAGATTTTGAAAATAGAAGAATTGTCTGTAAAAAAGATTTTTAAAATGAGTTAATATTGAACTTATACCTTAATAAATTTTTATATTCTTTAGTAAAACTACATTAGACAAAATGCATTTTACTTTATAAGTTTTAACTGAAGGTTGGAAAATGAGTAACAATACAGATGCAGTTTTGAGAAAAATAAACCCAGAGTTTCAAGCTGAAGAAATGAAAGCTAGACAGAAGATGAGGAATTCAGGAGTTGTGAGGAATGCAGCATATGTATAAAAGGAATAAGAGGACTGCAGCACAGACACAACATTCTACATGATTAGATCAGCCACGAAAAGGAAATCTTGATACTTGCTGCTCTACCTGCTTTCCTACCTTTGGCTAGTAGACAGAATACAGAAACTGATTCTGCAGCTCTAACTGGAGATGTCCCATAGGAATGAGGATAGCCAATCTGTGAAATTCTAAAGCCAGTTTCTACAGCTCCAGAACTGAACAAATTAGTTAATGCTCCCAAAGTCCATTTTTAATCTGAGTGATAGAGGCATACTTACTGTAATGTTAGACAGATAATTTAAACCGTGTCAGACCTTTTACTGGCATCAAAAGACCCTACTTCTTATTTCTAGGCATCTACTGCAATCTGATCTTGACTTCTCTTTAAAAGCACTATGTAAATATGATTTAGATCACTCCTGAAATGCTTTTCTGTTGGAAGCAAAGAAATTTTATTGTGAATTCCTTGGTAAAGCTTACCTTATAGTATGTTCCTTTAGTGCACTTAAAATATCATTATATTTTCATAATTTTAACTTACATGTCATTATTCAATAACATATGCCACAGAATAAAAGTAGAGTGTATATGAAATAAGTTTTAAAAAATTTAATAATATTTTATAAGTATTTAGGGAAAATTTGGGATTCTGCAAAACAGGATCCAAAACAGTACTTTATCTCTGGCACAGAGGGAGTAGTTTCGGATAGCCATCCTTGGCATAGCAAATGGAAACTGACTAGAACTGGTTTAGGATTTCCCGAAGATAAAGAGTAATAACATTTTTCTGTTGTACTCCTCAAAGTTGGCATATTCCCTCATAACACGGAGTATGGAATAATCTTGCCAAAAGAAGCAAACAAGAGCAGTGTAAGGGGTGGCCCTAGAGACCTGGGTGGGAGCTGCATTGTGATTTACAGGCACCCAGGAGGCTGGGTTATTTTAGAAGGCACACATGATTGTCCTTTGCAGGAGCTATATCTATATCAGCAGGTAATGTGACTAAATGGATACCTCCCTGACTCCTGCTAAGATGGATATGAACATTGAGATAATTTTCAGAAGTAATGAAAATTTATCTTGGGAGTTTTCCCACTTCCTTTTTTTCTCCCCTTCTGATGCCTTAACTCCAGAATTCACAAAATTCCATTTTCAAAGTGCTCAGTGTCTTCATAAGATTGCCTATATAAAGTTAAACTCTACACCACCCAGTATGAGCCAACTTCCTCTGGGCTACCCATCATTCAGTTGCTGCAGCATGCAAGAACAATCTGCTACTCTTTTTACATCTTTTCCAGAAAAGTCACATTGGTATTTTTTTTCTGCACTGCAGAAAGTAGCTATCTTGGGCCATCCCAGCCTCACTGCTGAAAATTCAGCTGTCACCATTTAGGGTAAATAATCAAAACCATCCAACTAACAGAACTTGAAGGAGATGGGAAGGATAAAATTTAAAAAGTTATCAATTAACAAAACAGTCATTTTAGTAATTTTCTGTACTTGATAAAATAAGGTAGCAAACATAACAACTCTGGGGAAAAGTAAAAATGTGAGTGTATTTTAAAACTAACGGCACTTACTTAGTATTTTTGTTTTTATTTTTGAAGCAAGAGAAACATTCAACTTAGTAGTCTTTGAAATTCTTCTGTCTTTCACATGTCTCTTAATTCCTGAGGTAAAAAGTGAGCCAGTTTCCATCACTGGGCACTCCATCACTGAAGTGAAAGAAAAAAATAATCATAGTATTGATTAATAAAAGAAAAAGAATAACTGATAGATACATTTTTTAAAGTAATAATTATGACAATATACTTTGTGTGTTATTTGCTAAACTTTGTATAAAATCTGAAAGTATAAACATAATAAAAGTGGCTTAAGGTATAATCCAAAAAGGTAAATGATTGTTTTTTTCATTCAAACCTACATTAATCATCTATGTACCAGGTGCAGGGTACAGATGACAGAATATGGTCTCTGCCCTCACGGAATGCATAGTACAATGTGGGTAGAGACAGTGCTTTCACACAATGTAAGAAGTATAACCTTAGAGATATACACAGTGTTTAAAGGAAGTACAGAAGAGATATACATAATCCAAGGTGGGGAAGGGGGCTGGAGGAACAGGCAGGAAATCGTAAATTTGTTTGTTAGGTTTATGGCCTATTACAGCAACAGGAAGATAAAGAAATCATTACATTATAGTATTACAAGAGTAATGGCTACAATACATAATGCAGAGGAGAAGTGATTAACTCTGCCTGGGCAGAGGAAAAGGATCAGAAATAGCTTCACTGAGAAGGAGCAGTTGATGTTGAGCCACGTGCTTGGAGAAGACCAATCTCTCCATGCCTTCATTTCTTCCCCAACCCTCCTTGCCACCATGTGCAGAGATCAAAACAAAACAAAACATCCTGTCACCTGCACCTGCCTAACCCCCGATACTCAGCCTCTCCATCACTACCTGCCCTGAGTTAACAGGACTCATCTTACTATGTGAATCATGGCAAGAATCCCTCAACTCCCAGGTCACCTTCATCCCCCTCCCTGGAATCCCCTTAGCTCTACACATCCCTCATCTGGTCCTGTGGTAAGCTGGAAAATGGCCCCCCAAAGTTATTAGGTCTCTTTAATTCTAAACCTCATGTGGAAAAACGGCCTTTGCAGATTTGAATAAGTTGAGGACCTTATAATGGGGAGATTATCCTGCATTATCCAGGACAAGAGTCCTTACAAGAGACAGCAAAGATGCAGGGTACAGATGACAGGATACGGTCTCTGCCCTCATGGAATGCATGGTACAATGTGGGTACAGACGGTGCTTTCAAACAATATTAAGAAGTGTAACCTTAGCGATATATACAGAGTTTAAGGGAAGTACAGAAAGAGATGCAGCCACATGTCAAGGACTGCCAGCAGCTATCAGGAACTGAAAAAGGCAAGGAACAGATTCTCCTGAAGAGCCTCCACAGAGAGTGCAGCTGGGCAGACACCTTGATTTCAGCCCAGTGACAAATGAATTTAGACTTCCGGCCTCCAGAACTGTGGGGATATACATTTCTGTTGTTTTAAGCACCTCATTTATGATAATTTGTTACAGCAGCCAAAAGAAACTAATACAGCCTGCCTATCTCACCCTTGCCAGACTCATGAGGTCCTCTGGAACTCACACTCCATCATCAACCAAACCTCTACAGCCTCAATCTCTTCTCTGAATGTTTCCTTCATCTTTTTGAACCACCCTCTCCCCTAAGGACACAGATTCTTCTGCAGTCCTGTCAGGCAGGGGCTGTTTTTCCTCCCACAAGCCTTCTAGAAGCTATACCACATTCATGGGTGCAGACCGTTCATCCTCCCTCCTCCCTAAAAGTTCTCAACCTTGAATATACTGTCACTAGACTCTATTACCCTTTCCCCTTCACTGCTGTTATCAATCCCTGGGTCACTCCTCTTTATGAATTATTTCATATTCTCACTCACTGTTATTCTGAGAACACTGAAGCAATCCGTGAAGAACTTTCTCAAAACTTCCATTATAATTACCTACCTACCATACCCGTATCTGTGCATTTGTTTTCTCTCCTTTTGTTAGGGATCAATTGTGTTCCTAGATACCGATCCATGCACTGGATCCCATGCCTTCCTGCCTCCTTAAAGACATCACTCCAACAATTCTTCCCTCTATGTCATCAATTTTTTCCTTTTCCACTGGATCATTTTCACCAATATACAAACACACTATTTCCCTCACCTTAAAGAACCCTCTTTTGTTCCCACTTCACACTCAGACTACCACTCCAATTCTCTGCAGACTTTTACAGCAAATCTCCTTGAAAAAATTGTCTATATTCAATTTCCAATTTTCTCATTAACTACTTCAATCAGGCTTTCACTTGTACTACTCCACCAAAACTGCTTTTGTCAAGGTCTCTGATGACTTCTGTGCTGCTAAATCTAATAGTCAATTCTCAGTCTTCATCTAACTTGATCAGCAGCATTTTAATATGGCTAATTTCTCCTTCCTCAAAAATTATATTTCCTTGGGTTCCAGAACACCAGATTCCTAAGTTTTTTTCCTACCTACCTACCTGTTCCTCCTCTGTCAGTTTTACAGGTTCTTCCAACCTCTAACAGAGTGTTTCCTTGGACTTCCTCTCTTTACCTACACTCCCTCCTTTGGTGATTTCACACAGTCTCCTCACTTAAAATACCAGCCAGATGCCAAGAACTCCAAAATTTAAGTCCTCAGTTTAGATCTCTTTCCTGAACTCTGGATTCATATATCCAACTGTCTACTCTACAATTCCACTTGAATAACTAAGTACATGCATCAAATTTAACCTGCCCAAACCTGCTTCACTCAGAGCCTTCTCTATTTCAGTAACTTCATCCTTCCAGTTGCTCAGGTCAAAAATCCCTCTTACATCTCAATTTATCTTCACAATATATTTAGAATCTGACCACTTCTCAGTAATGTTCATTGGTGCCAACCTAGTCAGAGGCACTATCATGTCTCACCTGAGTTTCTATAACAGGCTTTGACTCCCTATTTCCACTGTTGCTCCCCTATAGTGAATTAATCTATACAATCTAAAACTCTCCAATGGTTCCCACTTCTCTCCAAAATCCTAGTACAGTCAGTCTCTCTACTATCTCTGCTCTTCTCTGATTTGAACTCCTCCTTCTCTCCTGCTATCACATTCTCCTCAGGCCACACTGGCTACCAAGATCTAGCTTTTTGGAGCATATGCCAGGCATTCTTCAGTCTCAGGTCCTTAGTACTGGTTATTCTACATTTAGAATAAATGCTGTTTAGAAACCTCTTCCTCCAGATATACAAATGGCCCATTCACTCTCCTCCATCAAGTCTGTTCAAACGTCACCTTCTCAGTGAGGTCACTTAAAACTGTAGCTCCAGGCCGGGTGTGGTGGCTCATACCAGTAATCCCAGCACTTTGGGAGGCTGAGTGGGTAGATCACCTGAGGTCAGGAGTTCAAGATCAGCCTGGCCAACATGGTGAAACCCTGTCTCTATTAAAATTACAAAAAGTTACCCAGGCATGATGGCGGGTGCCTGTAATCCCAGGTACTTACTCTTAAGCAAGAGAATTACTTGAACCTGGGAGGCTGAGGCTGCAGTGAGCTGAGGTCATACCATGGCACTCCAGTCTGAGTGACACACAAAACAAAACTGTAGCTCCTTCCCCTAACAACTATCACTATCTAACATACTATAGACTTATTTATTGTCTGTCTTTCCTAACTAGAATTTAAATTCCAGGAGATCATGGATTTTTATATTTTAGTCACTATATTCCCCAGCTCATAGAATAGTGCATGACAAATGATATCAACACAGTAAATATTTTTTGCATGAATAAATAAGTCTTATAAACCAAGAACTTATCAGGCATCAAGATTAGGAAGGGTATTCCAGGAAGAAAGACTGGCATGTGTAAATGCACGAAAATGAGACATTTAAGAAAATACAAGTGGTCCCTTGATGCTGGAATGCTATGACCCGATTACCCTGCTTCTCTTTATAGCAAAACTCCTTTAGAGTTGTCTATATTTGCTGTCTCCAATTCATCTCCTCCCAGTCTCTCTAGATCCACTACAATGAAATTTCTCCTCTCACCACTACCATATGGAAATTGTTCATTAAGGTCACTGTATTACTAAGTTGTTAAATCAAATACAGTGGTTAGGCCCAGTCTCTTTTTACTTGATCTGTGAAAAGCAGTCAATGTCAAATCATTCCTTCCTTTTGAAGTATGCTCTTCATTTGGCTTGCAAAATAGCACATTCTTCTGTTTGTGCTGAGGCAGGGTTTTCTCCTGCCTCGCTGACCACTTCTCAGTCTCTCTTGCTGGTTATTCTTCATCTCTCTAACCTCTTACCACTGGAGTGCCCTAGATCTCAGTTCCTGGATCTCATCTCTTTTATATCTACATATACTTCCTGGGCTCTCAGCCAGTACCCTGGCTTTTAAATCTAAATACTAATAACTTTCAAATTTGTGTTCCCAATGCAGACTTTTCCCTTCAACTCCAGATTTATTCATCCAACTGCCTACTACTCATCTCCAACTAGGATTTCTAACACGCATCTCAAATTTAACATGTCCTAAACTCTCCCCACCCCAACCTCCTCCGCCATGTTCTCCCTAGTTCATTTAATGACAACTCCATCCTTTCAGTTGCTCAGGTTAGAAACTTCTCTTTCATATTCCATATCCACTCTATCATTAATTATGCTGGCCCAGCTTTCACAATATATCCCCTTGGGCTACTTACCACTATTTCTACTGCTACCACTTTGTTCCAAGTTGCCATTCTCTCTCATATACATTATTGCTATAGTTACGTGACTGGTGTACCTGCTTCCATTTTCTCCCCCACTATCTATTCTCAACCTAGCAACCACAATGATCCTTTTAAAACTTAAATAAATTCATGTTATTCCCAAAAAGCTCTCCAGTAGCTTTCCATCTCACTTAGTCTTTAAAATGGTCTTTAAAATGGTCTTTAAAAAGTACTATACAATTTGACACTTCTCCTCTTCCCTAATTCATCACCAGTGAACCTTTCTAATCCTTTTCATTAATCTTCCTCTTGCTCAAGAATCTCTGGCCACATTGCCTACCTTGACATGCTCTAAAGCAGAAACTTCTATTCCTTTTTCCCTTTGTATCAACTTTTCCTTCAAATGACCACAGGGCTTGCTCACTTCCTGGGAGCACTTGCTAAAATGTCACTTTCTTAGTGAGCCTTCCCAGTCCAAACTACTTACAAATTGTACACTTACCCCATTTTCCCCTTGTTTTATTTTTCTCCATTAACTTATCAATGTCTAAGATACATCTAAATAGTTTATTTAACTTATTATCTGTTTTTTCCTATTAAGTGAAGGCATCAATTCCTTCAATGAAGGCATCAATTTTTGTCAAGTTGGTTTGCTTCTGTACCTTAGTACAGAAATGTGCCAGCCACATGGCAGCTGCTGGATAAACATTTGTCGAAGAAGTGACTATGAATGACTAGAAGAACTTTCCAACAGAAAAACTGCCCACTCTTGGAATGGATCTCCTTTGAAAGTGTTAACCAGATGTTGGGTGGTGTCAAGCAAATAACGGAAAGACGGTTTTAGAAGAAATTTCTGCAGTGGGGAATAAGTTGAACCAGAAACCTTTCAAGATTAAGGCTTGCCGGATGCAGTGGCTCGGGCCTGTAATCCAGCACTTTGGGAGGTTGAGGCAGGCGGATCCCTAGGTCAGGAGTTCGAAACCAGCTTGTCTAATACGGTGAAACTCCGTCTCTACTAAAGACACAAAAATTAGCCAGGCGTGGTGGCGCACACCTGTAGTCCCAGCTACTCAGGAGGCTGAGGCAGAAGAATCACTTGAACCCAGGAGGCAGAGGTTGCAGTGTGCCGAGATTGTGCCACTGCACTCCTGCCTGGGCGACTCCATCTCAAAAAACAAAAATAAACAAACAAAAAAAGATTAAGGCTCAACGGTTCTTCTAAACGTTTTGCCAGAAAGAAACTTTAAAATCAAAGAAGATCACTATCTACCTCATAGACAGTAGAACACAGAAACTTCCCACAAATTGCTGCATCTCACACACCTGAAAGGGATGCTAACATAGAAATCTAACCATCTCACAAAAAAATCCAGTCTGGAATATCAAGTCTCATTTTACTAATTAGGAAACCACAGCTGGACTGCTGTCCCCAATAAGCTGGTTCTGACACAATTCCTTAATTTAATAAATGGCACTGTCAATCACCTATTCAAATTCTCATGCCAGAAATCTAGGAGTCTTCCTAAACACTGCCCTGTCACCCCCTCCATCAATGACCTCACCAAGGGGCACTTCAGGAGCCAGAATCAGGCACCTGGAGTACTGTTCCAGGGTGATTTAACCATACAGACACTGAGACATTATGATGGTGATTAGAACTGTGTTGGAGCACCAATTCCAATGATTCATAGCCATGTGATCTCAATACTTCTTCATCTCAACTTACAGATTTATAAAACCATCGAAAATAAGCGCATCTCCTTCCAGGGACTAAATGAGCCAATGTATGTACAGTGTCTATTATGGGACCTGGTATACAGTCAGCACTCAATACCAACACCTATTTATTACTACTCTGGAGACTTTTCCGGCCAGCATCTCAACTATCTCTAAATATGAAATAGTTCCACATCCAATTCTCCTGATTTGGATACCTCAGCTAGAAAAATCATTGTCCCTATTCTCTGCTGACATCCTACCTGCACATCAAGAAGACGCAGCTCAAGTTCCAAGTTCTCCCCAGTCTTCCATCACCCCTTCGTCTTCAGCCAGTCTCTCCAAAGGAGAGGGCTCCTTCGAGAACTTTGGCACGCAGTCCCTAACATTCATTCCGCAGACACGTACTGAGGGTTCACAATGAGCTAGAAACTAACTGTTCAACAAGCAGGGAGTAGAGCAGTTCCCAAAACAGAAATTGCTTAAGTAGCTGACCTAACTGGCGGCTCTCCCCGCTTGCCCTGCTGGGCGCTCAAATCTGAGACAAGAGGCTGTGACTCAAACCCAAAACAAGACTCCGTCAACGAACCCCTCGGAGTAGGAGAGTGGCCGCCGTCCGGGATCTCGGAGGGCAGAGGGAGGAGGACGAGCCGCAGACCGAAGCGGATAGCGCCGAGAGAACCGGCTCAAGAACGGCACCTATCTCGCCAGAGAGAGGGCGGCCACGCCAAATACCGCAGGTCACTGACTTACCTCTCTTTCAGCGTGAGGTACCACCCACCCAGCTCCGGGCGCTCTGGCCAGCAGCGGCGGCTGCGACTCGGGTTTAAACTCAGCAGCCGTTGGCGGTTACCCCGTCAGCCAATCGGGTACCAGGAAGTGAAAGGCGGAAAAGGCGGGACCCCATTGCAAGGACAGGAAGGGGCGTGGCCAGGCGAGCGGAGGCGACCCAGTCTGCGTGATTGGGGCGCTCTTCCGCGCCTTGTTGGTGTTGGTCCGCTTCTTCCGAAGCGTTGATGAAAAAGGAAACGCTCCTCTGACATCCCTGATCAATCACATGTCTGAAAGGTTTGACAGCCACCTCAAGTCTGTCGGAAGGTTTATGTTGTTTACTGTGATACTACCCACCCACATTTTACCATTTCTTCTGCATCCTTGCATTCCGGATTGTGATGCCAGCATCTCTATTTAGTTTTCACTTAAAAGCTCTCCCCATTTTTCTTTTAACTTTCTGGGGTAAAGGCAGCAATAACATTTCGTTACAAACCCCGGATCTCATTAATGTTTAGGTCTTGCACTAATGGTCTGTTTTAGCTGAATATACAAGAATGATGTTTTCCATTATACACAACTAAATTTTAAAAATATATTATTCACCTTATATTCCATGTCAATTCGCTTAGCTATTTTTTGCAAATGACTTTCATAATTTTTACAAAGAATTTGTAGAAACTACAAAAAATAAAATTTCCTCTTTATATGCCATTGGACTGAAGATGAAAATAGCTTGTTAAATCAAGGTTCCAATAATTGATTATACAGTAATGCAGTCAACTTCATATTCTTGTCAATTTTTTGTTCATTCGAAGACATTTGAGAATTACAGCTTTCCATTCATACTTTAGAGAATCTAGACAAATGATGCAAAACATGCTTTTGAGTTAAGACCTTTTAGTCTAATATATATCAAGATCAGTCTCCAAACAGATCTGGTTACATGAGTCTTATGTAAGTAGAAAATTATTTCTTGATTGTCCAGCTGCTAAAATTTCAGAAAACAGTAAAATAAAAATTTCAGTAACAGTGGCTTAGAAAGTAATATACTGGTTATATTACCTAGGAGTTAACTAGAACTTACCTAGGAGTTAACTAGAACTATATTTTGTTTACCCAGCCTGACACATTAAATGTTCAATGTATGTTATATGTTTTTTAAAATGAACCTTGTAGTGGCTGTGCCATTTAATGGTTATTTAATCTTGGTCAAACCACTTAATCTCTCTGGGCTTCTGTTTCCTCATTCATGAAATGGAGGTTAATAACAGCATCCCATATATTTTTATGATGGCTTCAATCAATGGACCCTTTTGTTCAAATACATTAAAACTGCTTTCTTCCCAATGCACACATTTTGTAGCTACAGCTTCAAAACCAAAACAAATAGAAAAGGAAAACAGGAAAGTCAGAGATAGGAGAGATGCTAAAAAATACCAAGACCTCTTTTTTATTTTTTTTTAAGTGCTATCTCAGAGCAGTTGAAAGGATTTAACTGCTTTGTAAATTGTAAAACCTCTTGAAAATGTAAACCTGTATCATATACAACCATAAACCTAAAAAGTATAATTAATTGGGTTAAATTTAATGTGATTTCAGCTTGCATTTCAGTTATTTGCCTTTTGCCTGTTGGTATAATGGATAGAGGCAGGAGCCCTGGATGAGAAGTCTGGAGATGCAGTTATTATAGTTGTGGCCGAGCCATTAGCTGTGTGTTCCTTGTTTCAACTATTTTATCTGTAAAATAAAAGTTACATTAAAAGAGCTCACAGTCCTATTGTGATACTCTCCTACACTGAGCACTGATTTTGTTCCTTTCCATCTGTTCTCCTTTATTCTTATACTCATTAGTTGCCTGATTTTCTCTACCCTAGGACACAATTACCGGTACCAAAAAAGGGATGGGAAGGAAAGGAAAAATGAAAGTATAACTGTTAAAAAAAACAAAAACCAAAAAACCCTTTTTAACATATCAGCATTACTAAAACAAAAAATCATCCAAGAACAGTCCCTGAGCAGAAGCCAAGTAAAGAACACTGCAAATCAATAAACCAATAAAACAAAGTAGAAAGAGTGTACTTACATTTTATGAAACCATCTGACCTGACCATCTGTACCAGTCTGGCAGGTTGAATTGCACCGCGAAAAACTAACCCAGGCTGGTAGAAGCAGAAAACAATACTGGGAGGGTTAAAGCATTTCTGGACAGGATAGAGATACAGGCTTGGAAAACAAGGGGGCCTTGGCCACAGACAAGCACCTAGTCATACTCATGCTACCAAAAATAGCCCTTTGAGGATGCGGTTGATCTTGCACAGTCAACAGTGACACTAGATGCCGCCACTGGGACCACCACTGCTGCTGCATATGGGAAAAGTGGGCATGGCTGTGCTGTAGTTTTCCCATCATTGCTGCTTGGCATTACTAGCTCCCGTTGCTAAACCTGGTTTGAGTGTGTCTGACTAGTCAAACCTGAATCATATGCTACAAGTCCTGCTGCAAGGGCGTCCTGAACAGCCTGTGTCTGGCTTTTATTATTTTTGTTGTTGATGATGATGATGATGATGATGATGATGCTGTTGGCTTCTTAGTGAGAGGTAACCTAAACTCATAAGGTGAGAAATTCCCCAAACTCAGGAAGGGCATTTTGAGCTAGGTGGGCAAAGAATGACAAAGGTTCATTTCAGTATTTTGTGCAACTTTACTACAATAATTACTTTTATTTTCTTTAATAGAAACTGGTTAAATAAGCTGTGCTGGGTGATGGATAGCTAATCATTATAACAGTAGCAGATAGTATTTATTAAAGGCTTATCATGTCCTAGACACTGTATCAAGCCCTTTAAATGCCTTTTAACATCTCAAAATGATCCTATGTGGTAGGTACTATTATTTCCTTTTTAAAGTTGAGGAAATTGAAGAACCAAAAATTTAAGTAACTTCTACAAGGTTTAGTTAAGCGATGCAGCTGGTATTTGAACCCAGGTAGCCTGGCCTGAGCTTCTCAAGATAGTGAGAGAATTACTTTGTCATTTGTCACTTCTATTTTGAGGCATGGCATCCATCATGCTAATTTTCCTCATGTTTCCTACTTGTCAGTCTCCTCTTTTTCTTCCGTATACATTTATTAGGAGTCCCTTTGCACCTGCAATTTTGCTGATGGTAAAGAGGCACATCTTCTTTCCTTTTGGGAGACAGTAGACAAGCAAACAATCCATTCCCATATCTTGTGATATGTAGATGTTAAGTGAGGTTTGCAAAATATGCTATCAAAGCATTTAGGAAACAGGCCAGCTGTGGTGGCTCACACCTGTACTCCCAGCACTTTGGCAGTCCAGGGCAGGAGGATCGCTTGAGCCTAGGAGTTGAAGACCAGCCCGGATAACTTAGCAAGACCATTGTCTCTATTAAAAAATAAAAGAGGCCAGGTGCGGTGGCTCACGCCTGTAATCCCAGCACTTTGGGAGGCCGAGGCAGGTGGATCACAAGGTCAAGAGATCGAGACCATCCTGGCCAACGTGGTAAAACCCCGTCTCTACTAAAAATACAAAAATTAGCTGGGTGTGGTGGCGTGCGCCTGTAGTCCCAGCTACTTGGGAGGCTGAGGCAGGAGAATTGCTTCAACCTGGGAGGCCAAGATTGCAGTGAGCCGAGATTGTGCCACTGCACTCCAGCCTGGCGCCTGCTGACAGAGCAAGACTCTGTCTCAATATAAATGAAAGAAAGAAAGAAAGAAAGACAGCAAGAAAGAAAGAAAGAAAGAACGAAAGAAAGAAAGCATTGAGAAAACAAAGAGCAGCTCTTAAAAAAGAGGGGAGACAAATATTCAGGGGAAGTCACATAGCAGTGGAACCTTGAAGGCCAAGTTGGGTGAGATTCATTAGGCTGACAGCACATAGTCTGTCCCAGGAAGCAGTTCAGAACTTCTGGGGCCCAGAACTCATGTGGTCAGATGAGGGAAGCAAAGGCTGAGAGGTTAGACAAAGTCAAGTAACAGAAGTATCTTGGTTGCCAAGCTAAGAAGCTTTACTTTGTGTGGACAATGAAGGAAAGCAGTGGGGGTGGGGAGCAGGGGGTAGTGCTCAAACTCTCAAGAAGTTTAAGAAAGGGAATAAGATCCAATTAACTCTAGAAAATCCAGGAGCAATGCTGGGGATAGATGGAAGGGGGCCCTGAGCCTTGAGGTGATTCAAGAACGTTATTGTGGTTTAGGCAAGGGCAGGGAATACGTAACAGGAGCACCAAGCTTCCTTATGCATGACCAAGGCATATGTGCATGTGGAAGGGAGGCTTGTTTTGGAAGAAAAAAAATAATCAAGGAACTTGGTCTACTACTTGTCCAGCTACATAACCTCTAGCCGTGGTTCTCATGGTGACTCTTTTCCCAACATGACTCCAGTCCAGATGCTGGATGACACTGAGAGACTGGGGTGGAGTCTCCTTCTCAACCTCCAACCCGCGCCTCTGCAGGAAGTCCAAAAAGCTTAAAGTGTTCCTTTACTCAAGAATTCCAGTCATAAAATAACCATACAAAGTGGAGGCTTGGGGAGGGGGCCTGAAAATATAGCTGCTGTACTCACTAGCTTTACCAGTGGACTCACACTTACATGTACCACGCAGCCGGCAGGATCCTGAAGCCCACATCTCCAGAGTTCTTTCCATATGGACATTCTGTGGCTGCTGGACAGGGTCCCAGAGACCCCCACACCCTTCTTCATCATATAATCCTTCCCCCTTCCACTCTTCACTGAAACACTAAGGAATAGCAATTGTGGAAAATAACAAAGTCTGCTACTTAGGAGATCTAGTCAGAAATGTCCAGTAGGCTCACGGAAGTAGACATATGGACCTGAAAAGGGATGCTCAGATTTGGGAGTCAGCAGTGAACAGTAAATAAAAAACACAGAGTTATTAAGTTATGGAGGAAGGGCATGTGGAGGTGTAAGGAGAGTAGAAGGAAGAACCAGGGTGAATATCAATGAATGGAGGAAAGATGAAAAGGCAGCAAGAGAGGCAGCGAGAGATAGAAGGAGACATATGAGAGGGCTGAGGGAGAAGATGATGGCTGGGAGGGGACCACCAACCTGGTCTTAAGCGGCAGAAAGACCTAAGCAAGAACAGCACTGAGGTTTGACAGTTGAGTCATTCCTTTTGCAGTGCAGAGAATGCAGAGATTAGAGGGGACAATTCTTTGAGGATCAAGAAAGAAGTGGCAATAGCTACAGGGGAATGAGGTTGGAGGGAGGGTTTGTATTTGTGAAAGGAAAATCTTGGGGCCCCAAAATTACTAAGCTAAAAGGAAAAGTCCAGCTGGAAACTGCTCAGGGCAAAACCTTCCTCCCATTCTATTCAAAGTCATCCCTCTGCTCACTGAGATAGCTGCATATTCTGATTGCCTCCTTCAGAAAGGCTTATCAGAAACTCAAAATAATGCAACCATCTGTCTCTCATTTACCTGTGACCTGGAAGCCCCCTTCCTGCTTCCAGTTGTCCCTGCCTTTCTGGACAGAGCCAATGTATTTCTTACATATGTTGATTGATGTCTCATGTCTTCCTAAAATGTATAAAACCAAGCTGTGCCCCAGCTACTTTGGGCACATGTCATCAGGACTTCCTGAGGCTGTGTCATGGGTGTGTGTTCTTAACTTTGGCAAAATTAACTTTCCAAATTAACTGAGACCTGTCTCAAATTTTCGGGGTTCACATATTCTTTTTAAAGGCTGGATAAAGGAGCTGTTAGAGGGAGGGAGGCTGACATAGGAAAGTGGTGGGTAGTGGTGGGGCAGAGGTTAGAATCAGGGCTAAGCTGTGAGCTGAAGGGTCTCCTTTTCCTTTGTGGTGGGAAGAAGAGAAGAAAGACCAGATGTTGTAGGCATAGATAAGTTTGAAAACCAGAGTGCTTTGTAAGCTTTCACATTCATACAAATATAGGACTGTTATCTTTAAAACATTTGCTTCCTTAAAAACAGGCAACTCTACATTTAAAATTTTTATGCTTTCACTTCAGTAAAACCTAAGGTAAGTGACATTATTTAGGCATAAACCAAAACTTCCTTATCTTCTGTAAACAGTTTTACTAACAGAAAGAAATAAAATAATTATAGTCATGTCCCACATTATGATGTTTCAGTCAACAACCAACCAAATGTACAATGATGGTCCCAGATTATAATGGAGTTAACATTCCTATTGCCTAGTGACATGGTAGCCATTGTAACATCATAGCACAATTCCTTTATTCTTTTAAAATAAATTAAGGTAGCCTAAGTGTATAGTGTTTATAAAGCCTACCCTAGTGAACAGTAATGTCCTGGGCCTTCACATTCATTCACCACTCACTGACTCACCCAGAGAAACTTCCAGTCCTGCAAACCCCATTCCTGGTAAGCACCCTATGCAGCTGTACTATTTTTCAAAATCATTTATATCATATGTTTACTATACTTTTTCTATGTTTAGATACACAAATACTTACCGTTGTGCTACGATTGCCTCTAGTGTTCAGCACAGTATCATGCTGTACAGGTTTGTAGCCTAGGGGTAATAGCCTATACAATATAGCCTGGGTGTATAGTAGGCTATGCCATGTAGATTTGTGTAAGTGCACTCTATGATGTTCACACAACAATGAAATTGCATAAAGATGAATATCTCAGAACATATTCCCATCCTTAAGTGATGCATGACTGTATTCGTAAGATCTACATGATTGCTTATGCTACTGAGGTCTACATTTATTCACCTTTTTTGGTTACTGAGTCTGTTTTGTACTGAAGGTAATGTTTTGAAGTCTTTTTGTTTGTGTGTTTCTATTAGTGTTTCTTTGCATGTCCTGTAGTTTTTCCTTATAAAGTTTGTTACTGAGTTATTTGGTGAATGGAATTCATAACTGTAGTACATCCATTGTGAACTGTGGCATGAAAACATGCCCTCCTTTGTCTCATTTAATGCATTTTGGTTTAAACTTTATTTTGACATTAGCATCATAACCCCTGCTTTATTGCTGTTTCCATTTGTCTAGTGTACTTTTGCCCATACCTTTCGTTTTAGACTTTCTGAATCATTTTGATTCAGTCATGTCCCTTATTTTCAGCATCTTGGTATCTGAACAAAATTGAAAATCTTTTTTTTTTTTTTTTTCTTTTTTAAACAGAGTCTCTCTCTGTTACCCTGTTATCCAGGCTGGAGTCAGTGGTGTGATCTTGGCTTACTGCAACCTCTGCCTCCTGGACTCAAGTGATTCTCCTGCCTCAGCCTCCTGAGTAGCTGGGATTAGGTGCCCGCCACCATGCCTGGCTAATTTTTGTATTTTTAGTACAGACAGAGTTCACCATGTTGACCAGGCTGGTCTCAAACTCCCGACCTCAGGTGATCTGCCTCTCAAAGTGCTGGTATTACAGGCATGAGCGTGCCCAGAGGAAATCTTTTGCTTTTAATGGATAAGTTAAACTCATTCGTATTCATTAATATGACATTTAGTTCAACTCATTTTGTTATACATATTTTATAATTATCTTAAAACTGTTTTATTTGCTGTGTTTCTTTCTGTGCATGATACATTTTCTTTGCTATTCTAATTTTAAAATTTATTTTAATCTATATCTATATATTTGTATCTGTATCTATATATATGCATATACTAATATTGGTTCTGTTTCTCTGGAAAATCATGAATAATACATCATCTGTTCATTTCCAAGATTTGATATGGTTTATGAGATTTCAAGTTCAAGGGTAATCTATTCTGCAATGAAATACAGTTTGTCAATGGATGGCTTTTGCATGTGTACATGCATGTACATGCATGTGTATGTAGCTAAAGATTGCATATTTTTAAAGCGTTGAGGCCGGGCACGGTGGCTCACACTTGTAATCTTAGCACTTTGGGAGGCCAAGGCAGGTGGATCACTTGAGGTCACGAGTTCGAGACCAGCCTAATATGGTGAAACCCTGTCTCTACTAAAAATACAAAAAATTAGCAAGGCATGGTGGTGCATGCTTGTAATCCCAGCTCCTTGGGAGGCTGAGACAGAAGAATCACTTGAACTGGGAGGCAGAGGTTGCAGTGAGCTGAGATCATGCCATTGCACTCTAGCCTGGGGGGAAAAAAAAGCTTTGACGGAGGCAACACCACACATCTACAACCATCTGATCTTTGACAAACCTGACAAAAACAAGCAATGGGGAAAGGAGTCCCTGTTTAATAAATGGTCTTGGAAAAACTGGCTAGCCATGTGCAGAAAGCAGAAATTGGACCCCTTCCTGACACCCTACACTAAAATTAACTCCAGATGGATTAAAGACTTAAACATAAGACCTAACACCATAAAAACCCTAGAAGAAAACCTAGGCAAAACCATTCTGGACATAGGTGTAGGCAAGGATTTCATGACCAAAACACCAAAAGCATTGGCAGCAAAAGCCAAAATAGACAAATGGGACCTAATCAAACTCCACAGCTTCTGCACAGCAAAAGAAACAGTCATTAGAGTGAATCGGCAACCAACAGAATGGGAAAATTTTTTTGCAATCTACCCATCTGACAAAGGGCTAATATCCAGAATCTACAAAGAACTAAAACAGATTTACAAGAAAAAAACAAATAAGCCCATTCAAAAGTGGGCAAAGGAT